>APFE031155294.1:7053-21347 GCA_000404065.3 Pinus taeda | reverse complement strand
TCCTGGTTGCCATAATTTTGCTTTCCATTTTTCTTTCTAACCTAAATGCCTTCTCTAATGAATCAAGTTCCCAAAGGTGAACATCATGTTGGATATTATCCTTTAAAGTCCCTATGAACACATCAATCCTATGCTCCTCTGGAATATTTTTTACCCTGATGTTCAATTTTTGGAACTCCTGAATGTGCTCCATTATTGAACCCTTTTGTTTGAGACTTATCAATTGGCTAAAAAAAGTGTTGCTTTTTGTATCCTCATAATGTGCCATCAATCTTCCGTAAAAATTGCCCAAGTGATAAATTGTTTACGAGAGCAAAGCCATTGATACCATACAAACTGATTTGGTTCCAAATATAAAGTTTCCATACGTACCTTTTGTGTGTTTTTCAAATTATTGAGATCGAAAAATTGCTCCATCTGTAATATCCATGTTGCGGGATCCTTGCCATCAAACTTCCTCATATCGATTTTGGGAATATGGTGGGTCTTCGATGCAACATTAGAGTCTATGAAATCATGATTAACATTTCTTTTGTTCTCATCATGAGTTTCCTTTACTACCCTTTCACCATTAGTAAGCATTTCTTGTAGAAACTTTGTCATATCTGTCTTCAAATCTTCCATGTTTGTCTTCAAATCTTCCATGCCTGTCTTTAAACAATCCATCTTAGCTTCTACACCTTTCTTTAAACCATCCATCTTAGCTTTTACATCTTTCTTTAAACCATCCATCTTAGATTCTGTTACTTTTTGTGCAAGTGACACTTGTTGCACTTGGTTTCATAATTTTGATATATCATGTTGCATTTCTTCCTCTTCTTCATGAGTTATGCTAGAGCTTTCAGGTTGCTTACTAGGTGTTTGCATTTTCTTTCCTATGGGCATCAATTACTGATAATAATGCCTTACTATGCCCTTTGAATTCCTTCAAACTAATTTTTCAAACCAAGCCTATGCAAAAATCTAAAAAAAAACTACACACTTTTTTTCACTTTGTAGGAGCTTGATATTGTATCTGATGCATCTCTGTAATTTTGAATCATCCAATTTTGAAATTGTGATCTGCGGTAGCCCTCTACATCCTCTTTCCAATGCCACCAGTCTTATCCAAATTGGATTCTCCAGGGAAGAGTTATGCCAAATCTCCCACAATGACCTGATTATAGAATAGTTCAGTAGAGCGAACTTGTACAACGTGCCATGAGTCACTGTTTCGACCTTTGGCTCTGAAAAATATATACAAGAAGCTACTTTCCATCCTCTTTCTGTACCTTCTTACGAAATTTCAATTTGATGCTCAGAGAGAAAGTTATGACGATTTCCCCAGGTCACATGTTTGGAATGTAATTCAAGAGTCTACAAAAAGACCAACTTCCTCAGATCATATCTCCGCAAATATAGTGCAAAAAGCTCTGAAATTCAGACCTGAGGTTCAGTGTGATTTTGTCTCAAATGGATTTTTTATAGCTTTTGAAACATCACAGAAAAAGTTATAGTGAAAATTCCACAATGACCTATTTGGAGCAGCGAAACCCTAAAATCCAAAGCTCTGATACCAAATGTTATGAAACCAGCTCACAAAAAGATAGAAAAGATAGTTGAACACCTTAGAATTCACCTTAGAAACCTCCTTTACATTACACAAATGAACAATTCTTGAATGATTCAAATGACAAAATCTCCTTTCTATATATAGGAGTCTAAGGAGTCACAATATAACCCAGCCGACCTAAAAATAATAATATAAAGCCACAAAACTAACAATAGAGGGATTCTATGGGGCACAGTAATAACAATATGGGGACAATGGGGGCACAACAATATTAATAAGGGATACAATTACAATATTAATGGGGTAATCACTAGTATTATTAGCACAATTTGTTTCTTTCTTCCTTCTTGTAGCAACATTTTGTCTTCCTGTAGCAACCATTCCTTCTCTTTTAGGGTCTTCTAACTATATGGGAGTGATAAGAAATGATGTAGAGGGTTTGGAGGATGATGCTAGGTCTCAGAGGGAGTAGTGTAGGTTTGTGCAAATGGAGAGGATGTGTTGTGTGTGTTTTTTTAAATAAATTTTTAGGGTGAGACAGAGTGTAGGGTTTGTTCTTGAAAAATATTATTTTTTCTTATGAATTGGGATGGATGAATGATGGATAGGTAGTCGATATGAAGTGGATGGATGGGTTGGATTGCTTTGGTGACTTGGCCTTTGCACAAATTTCCTCTTTTAACTATTGTCCCCATTCCTCGAAGTCATCACCTTTCATAATTTGGCTTTTCCACATTACATGAGTGAAGGAGTGAGTTGCAATTAACTAGTTGAAGGCGACTGAGACTGATGACCCATCCTTAGCTTATAAAACCTCATCCCTTATGCATTGACAACAAATTTCTAACTATAATATGTTCAAGAGAAGAGGTCAAGAAGATTGCATACCTGCACCTACCTTATGGTTGTTGGTGATACATGCATGTTGCTGCTGAGTTGATGATCGATCCATGGTCCTCTGGAGGTGATAATATCCTTTGTTTGCTTCTGCACAGGTCTTCATAGCTTGGTAATTCTAAACCTTTGTCTTCCAGTTACCATGAGCATGTTATCTTAGTCAAATCCGACCTGCTTGGAGTGTTGGGCTTGGCCATGAGTGATGTTCACCTTCCTTATACCTTATTCCACCATTAGACACCTTTCCCACACTTTATTTCACCTTCCGTACATCCTTATAGCTTTCAGCCCATTTCTTGTAGTAAACTAGGACATCTTTTAGTACTACATGAAACCTTGTAGTAGCTTATTTAAACCTATATATACCAAATGGTATACTGGATTGGCATGAATTTTTCTGAGTAGGTTGCCATCATCCTTATGCACCTCCCCATAAAAAAGTTTTGCCAATGGATGCACGAATATCGAGAAAAATAAAAAATGGCTGAAGTTGATGGAGGTTGATTTCTTGGAAACCATGCACTGGAAATTTCTGAAATTTCTTGGGCATGTTACAATTACCCATATGCAACTCCCCTGAAACACCTTTTTAAATGTATGCACAAATATCGAGCAAAATAAAAAATGGTTGTAGGTGATGGAGACCGATTTCTAAATTGTGCACAGAAATTCACTGAAATTGCTTGATCATGTTACCATCATCCATATGCATCTCCACCTGAAACAACTTAGCAAATGGATGCATGGTTTTCAAGATATGATAAAAATAATTGTTTGCTCTATGTATTTCTGTTTCCTGTAGTAAAACAGAGTCTTCCTATAGTATTTTAGGACAACAAGGAAAATGAATGGGAAAAGCTTGGGAATGATGGGTGGATGGTGGAAATAGATGAGGGTGATGGATTGGCATGACCTTGGTCCTATTGGAGCATTTGATTAAAGGAGGAGAAAGTCAAAATTTGACTTCTTTTGACTAGGCTTGTGATCAACTTTTCTTTTGGTGGCTAACTTGTTTTTATTGCTTGCAGAGGTTGGAAAGCACCTGCATTCATGACAGAGAGATACATGGAGCAAATATATATATATTCTTCTAGGCCTACTAGCCGCCTCAATGAGGTTTTCAACTAGTGGGTCTACCTAGGAGCCTCAAAGGATGCTTTCACCTAGGATTTTTTTTCTTTCTCATTTTTTCTCTTTTTTCCAACCCATTGACCGCCTCATGGAGGTTTTCAATCAATGAGCCAATCTTAGGCGTCTCAAAGGAAGTTTTCCCCTGAGATTTTTTTTTTCCCTATCCTACTCTACTTTAAAAAACAAAATCATTTTCAAGTTTAGGAATACTTCCAATGGAGCCACTTACATAACTGGATGACAGATAAAATCAAGTGTGGTCTCGAAACATATTCTTTCTCATGTACTTGAATGTAAGAGACCAAATTCTTTGACTTTGATGATATCAAGCATAGTTGAAGAAGAGAGTATTGTTGCAACTTAGTGATTGTCTGGAACCATATTTCAATATAGTTTTGATGCCCCTGGTCCACTTGCTGATTTGGATCATCTTAGATGTCTTCTTCTTCCCTGAAATTTAGATCTTCTTCTTTTTGTTTATTATTCTCTTGAACACATAAAAGATCTAACGGTAAACATGAAAGCACTTTCCCAATCTCTAGTTCTGATGTCTGCTCTTCGTCAAGTGCAGCCCATGCTTCTTTGGTATTCTCATTTGTATCTTATTTTTCTACATGTTGTCCTTCAATGATATCAAGAGAATCTCTTTTTTTGTGATACTCTTCCTGAGCTAAGATGAGTACCATTTAGATCAATAGGAGATGTTTGGAAGTGTTGTACCTCATCATTGTAAGTGGGTTGAGCTACTTCATTGTGTGGGTTCAGAAATGGTGGACATGTATTTGAGTGGGAGTGGATATTTGAGATGGATGTGGCTGGGGTTGTGGTTATGGTGGACGTGAATGGTAGGGATAACATGGAGTTGGGAATGGACGATATTGAGGAAAATATTGAGGATATTGTGGATGGTCGACGCGACTGTTTCTCAGCAATTCACGCTGATCGGCACGACGGTTAGCGAATTAAGTGCACTGATCGAGGGAGCTAAGGAAAAAAATATTTTTTTTTGAAATAAGGACCAGATCTGCTACTATGAATTTTATACTCAAGCCAATAAGCAGGATAAAATAAACAGAACCAAAGGGAAAAAGTGGAACTAGAACAGTTCTCACAAAATCACGAAATCTAAGACAAACAAAAGGGCTGGGATCCCCAGCGGAGTCAACAATTTGTGGTGAAGTAAAATTATAAGTGCGGACACGAACGAATTCCTCTAGCCCGATGATAGGTCTAGCCACAACAGATACATGCTATGTAAGATTTCCTTAGGTTAGAACCAATTAAGAGGGCCTAACTCTTAGTTCTCTTATCTTGTTTGATGATGTCCTCGCTTGCTTGCTCCAGTTATCTCTCGCTTCCTTCTTCAAGCACCTGAAACAAGTAAACAACAACAAACAAAAAACGTGATAATAGACAAATTGTAATTCAACCTACCTAACAAGTCAAGAAACATTAAGCCATGAATATGTAAGATGAAAAATCATGTAGGAAATCAATCGATAGTTACATATATTAATATCAAAGAGAGATTAAAACCATTTGCCTTGACGTTGCAGTCCTCCTCTGACAAGACCAGGTTCCCACACACTTTTGCTAGCATTCCATGATGGCCTCAATCAACAATAGTTTAAGGTCCTTCCCTTTAGGCTTCACTCCAAACCAAATCACACTTCTCCCTCACACAACTAGATAGATACAACTAGTAATAGCTTGTTGTCTACTCCAAACAAAAATAACATTAGCACACCAATATCAACACTACAACACTAGCTTATGCTTGGGAAGAAGGGATGTTTATATAAGATGAATGGATGGGAGATGGATCCTCTTATCATGGGAGAAGGTCTTATCCCTTGAGGTAGTTCCATCTTTATAGGGGAAAGGAGCCCAAATTGACGTCCTCGACCCCATCTAGCCAAACCATTTACCAGACTTCCGTTACGAGGCTTCTAGAGCTGGAAGCTTCAGCTCATACTTTAAAAAAATTTCCATAATAGGACCAACATGATTGGAACACAACTTAGTCGCTTCAGTCGACGTGAGGGATAATGCTAATCTATGCACATCAGCGCGGGGGAGACAAAGGCCATTAGCGTCGGTCTTGTAAACTAGGCAAAACAAAAGTTTCAGGGAAAATGGTGCAAAAGGGAATTGATTTGCTCATGAAGAGGGACACAATGGGAGTTTCTTCATGAAGGCAAAGCATGCGGGGTTCACTGTAGAGGTCCTCCAGGATCAACGAACAAGAGTACATGGACAGTGACAAAATGCTGTGTAACAAGTCTTATCACATTTTAACTAATGAATGTCTGGTTAATGAATACATGAATTCATTGGTGTTACGACAACTATTGTGAGAAGGAATTAGTCCTTCTTGGTATGCCTCACATAAGTTTCAGATCCCTATGTTCATATATTCATTCATGACCTGTAGGTTCCATGTTTACCATGTGTTTGACGGAATGTTTGTCCTGGATGGAAGGGGTTAGGTCAATTCCTTGTTCAAGTTATTGGTTTAGAAGCTTTGTTTCTATGTTATTCATCATTTCTGGAAATTTCATTAAGTTCTAGGCAGAGGCTTCAGTCCTAGCCCTGAAAAAGTGGCTCAGAATTCAGGGTTGCTAGCATATAACTAACTGGAAAAGTCCATAGCTCCTGGGAAGCAGGCCTATGTGAGTGATTGGAGGGTTATAGTCACTTGGATACCTTGACAAGGGAATGATTGAGAGCCTAGGTCAGTGAAAAAGAGAGTTATCTCAGGGGTTGGACACTTGGAGGGGTTTGGTAGCTCCTGGAGAACCTGTAACACCTAGGGGAAGTCAATGAGGTCTAAAGTTGTCAACTCCATTTCTTTAATGTCATATAGGAGGTTGAGTCTTATCATAGTGACCCTTAGCTCATGTTTACCCTGGGAATACTAATGAAATTGGTTAAATGTGGGAGGAGGTGATTATAACAAGACTACTTATATCCGTATTTGTGTGGAGATGGACTTCAACAAGGGTTTTCCCATGGAGATTAATTTGCTGGATCTAAACTATGTTTGGGTCCAAAAAATAGAATATGAGAATATTTCATTTCAGTGTAGAACATGCCATGAAATGAGCCATGTAATTAAAAATTTCCCCAAATATTCTTTGAGTGGAAAAGACTGGGAAAATCCCCAAAAGCCTAAATGGTGGGGAGCACAAGGTGATCACTATACCTTATACAAAGAGGAAGAGCTCCATGACAACAAAGAACCAAAAGACAAGAAGGAAGCAAATTTGGCCAAAGAAATCCCATCTAAAACATCAAAATCTAAGAAGGAAAAATCATAAGCCGATGTGGATCCTCTGATTGCCAGTAAAGATTCCCCAAATGTAGCATTAGTGGAAAAGCAACAATCCCTTGTGGAAAAATAATCTCTTCCAAAAACCACAAGGAATAATGTTGAAGATGAAACTTCTTGGGCATATCACAAGAGTTTCAAGAAGACAATATAAGGGAGTAAGGTTTTGTAGCAATTTTAAACTCATGAATTATGTTTTAATTTTATTTTTTAAAATGAAACTGGTAAAGATTTGCACTATTAAAAAATCTACATTACAAGGCCAAAACATTGGCATATTCCAATCTTCCTTGTGGGTTTTAGATTGAGCATAAAGGCTCAATCCAAACCCTCAAACAAGTTCCCCATGACACAAAAACTTCAAACCCTTTCCAACTAAGTATTTTCCAAAAAAACACAAAATACATAGACATTTACATTCCATTTTTCGCTATAATTATATTTTGATGTAGTTTGATTTCTTTTGTTTCTTAGAGAAAAACCTTTTCCTTTCTTCCCAACTTGAATCCAACCCACATTTTTTGCAAGTTCCAGTGGATCGTTCTTCAATGATTGCATAATGTTATTCTTGAAATCTTCCTCGTGCACTTGATTTTCCCAAGATGTTTCCTTTTCAACAAGATTCCTTGTGGTTTCTGGAAGGAATCCATTTCCATGAGGGTTTGATGCTTTTCCACTAACTCTGCATCCAAGGAATCCTTACTGGCCGCTGGAGGATCCACATTGCAATTGATTTTTCCTGTTTAGATTTTGATGTCGTGACTACGGTTTCTTTCATTGAATTTGCTTCCTTCTTGTCTTCTGGTTCTTTCTTGTCCTCAAGCTCTTCTTCTTTAAGTATCTTATACTGATCACCTTGTGCACCTTCCCACCATTTGGGTCTATGAGTTTTTTTATTTTATTTTTATCTTTGTTGTTCTAAGAACGCTTGGGGCAATTTTTAATTACATGTCATGTTTCTGATACAGACTTATGCAATAATGTAACCAAATACAAATATAAACATAAAAACAGGGATGCAACATAAATAAATCTTCATTTCATTAATATCAAAGAACTGAAAGTTTCTTACAAGAAGAATGGAAATAAACAAGCTTGGGTAATGGTAGCTTATCTCTGAGAAGAGATGTGGTGACTACATGCCTCTGAACTATATTAGAATGAGGCTCAAGGACCTTTTTATTATTAAACAACAAGGGGAAACCCTAAATGAAAAAAAACCTAACCCTAAGATATGGAACACCACGAGTTTGTGGGTTCCATTGGGGTTAGTTGGGTAGCCAACTTCCCGGGGTCGTAACTTGGTCATATGATCTCTGTTTGGCGCGTACGATACCTCATTATAAATATCTATTTGAGTGCTACAATATTTATGGTTGGAACTTGCCTACAACTACAAGCCTGTTATAGACCTTAAAAAACCGTCGTTTAGGGGGTTAAAATAGCTCCGGAAGTTTAGGACCTGAAAAAACTGCTAAAAATAGTAAATTGTGCTATAATCAAGGAAATTGATGAAATTGACTAAAGGTCTAGGTGGAATAAGAAGAAATTGTCGTCCCTATTGTGTGTAGAGCCTCCATGAGGTGAGGAAATTTATGTTGAACCTGGTCCCTGATGAGTCACTTGATTTGGTGAAGGAGTTGGTCTGCCTTGACAACTCGATATAGCTGGATCCTTTGCTGGATATTTTTCTTAATATGTGTGTCCATGATCTTATTAGTTGTGGCCTATTCAATGCAGCTTGGGTTGAGCTTTTTTAGTGTCAATGATGTTTGATGTGTCCAACAATGGGGGAAAGTATTTCCACAATCGATCCACATTGAATATTGGGTGCAGACTGAGGAATGATGGAATGATGAATTCGAAATAATTGTCCCCTATAGCCTTAGTGATGATGTAAAGCCCATATCTGAGTGAGAGAATCTTGTGGTGGGGCCCAACGAGGCACTCCTCCTGCAAATATAACCAAATTTTGTCGCTCACCTGGAACATGTGGGGTACCTGATCTTGATCATGACGTTGTTTATACTTAGCATTTGCTCTATCCAATATGTCATGGACCTACTAGAGGATGTGCTAAATGTGCTCAATGAAGTTTTTATCCTTGTTAGCTTCGAACTGGACATGGTCTGAATCTACCTGGGTAGATGCAAATTGTATGGAAACATCAATGGGACATAGTGGTTGGAATCCTGATCCCACCTTAAAGGGGTTGTGGGAAATTGAGCTGTGGATAGCTCTATTATAGTTGTGCTAGACATAGGGAAGGATCTCATCTCATGTGCGTGGGTGCTTCAAGTTGTACATGCGTAGGATGTGCATGATCATTCTATTGATGACCTCTGTTTGGCCATCAATTTGGGGGTGGAAGGTTGTGGACATAGTGATCTTGGTATCCAACAACGACTAGAGGCTTGACCAGAATGCACATAGGAACCGACTTTTCCGATCTGATATAATGGAATGTGGGATCCCAGTCTTTTAAATTTAGGTGGATGTTGGTAATCAGCAAGGATGATGGTAGTTTATCTCTTAGAAGAGATGTGGTAGCTACAGGCCTCCGAACTGTGTTACAATCTCTGTTTGACGCGCACAACATCTCGTTAGAAAGATCTATCCGAGGAATACAACTTTGGGAAGAACAACATTCGTCCATGGACCCATGTTGCTCCCAGTTTTCCCAAAAAAACGTCGTTTAGGGTCTCAAAATGGCTCCGGAAGTTCAGGACCCGAAAAACTGCTAAAAATAGTAAAATGTGCTACAATTAAGGAAAATGAAAAACTGAAAGAGACAGTTGTGGGGGTCCAAGTGGGATAGGTGGGTGGCCACCAACATCCACCTAGATCAAGAAAATACCCTCATTGTAGGCCTACTGAGTGGCTCAGGATGAGCCATAGGTTAGTGTTGGGGGATCATTAGGTCAATTTTGGGTTTGAAGATTTACGGAAGTTTTGGAGAAATTGCATGTAGAAGTGCAATGCAGAAGAATCAGTGCACAAAAGTGTTAGAGAGGAATCAACACAGAATTTGTGTAGAAGGGAAGAACATGTAGATAGGAGCGATGCATGAGGAAGTTGAGCTAAAGTGATTAAGTTTTATTATATCTTTCAAACCAGTTTTGATAAAGTCAAGCATAACAATTGTATTTTACCTACCCATGGTAAATATTTTCTATGGTAACGAGGTTGGCTTGGGACTACATAGTTATCTATAAATAAATGAGAGCTAAAGGGAATTGGGTTAGATTTTTTGGGGTTAGTTGGATACATGTTGGTTAATTTAGTATTTTTCAGTTAGATAATTTTTAATGGGGTTTATGATTGTTGTAATGGTGTGTTAATTAGGCTAGTGAGTCGAACTGCAGTTGGTATGGTAATGTTGTAACATTGAGCTCAATGCCTTTTATATTAATGGAAGATAGTCAAAGGTTTGTTTTTTCCCCATTTATGTTTATGATGTGTTGATTGCATAATGTATGTGGATATGTTCACTATTTGCATGTTGTATTACCCTCTTTTTTATTTTTTGCTAATTTTTAATGTACATTGTTGATATTATGAATGTTTAAGAAGGTAACGTGTACACAAATATTCAATTTCCCTTCATGAATGCAAAATTTTGGTTCTTGTAGTCCCTATAGGTTCCTCAGGCGAGACTCCATTTCCTCTGCTAGTGATGTTGAAAGGGACAACATCTAGTGGGGATTTTTTGGAAAACCTTTGCGCATTAACCTAGTTCAAACTATCCCTAGTGCCAAGAAAAGATCATAGAGGAGGAGCTAATACAATTGTAAATCAAAGAGACAAAGGAGGGACAAATCCAAGGTGGAGGAGAAGGAATCTAATGTATAACTAATTGAACCTATCGAAAGAATTTGAGAGGTCCACCTTGTAGATGAAAAATTCTTATTTTTTAGAATGATAGAGTGTAGGCCATCTTGTTCCAATCCTGTGGCATCATGAATTTGGCAATTCTCCAAAAAACCAAATTGCTCCAAAGAAATGTGGGCAGAGAGGATGGGATTTAAACAAAGGGAGATTATTTTAGATATGATTTTATAGATCGTGTTGCATAGGGAAATGGGTTAGAAATTCTCAAAAGAGGATGGCTTATTAGTTTTTGGGATAAGGGCTAAGAAACATGAGTTGAAATTAACGAGGATTTTTCCAATTATCAAGGAATACTTGATCACCCTGAATAAATCATCATCTATGAAAGCAAAGAAGATGGGATAGAATTTGATGTGAAAGCCATCCAAGTTTGGGGTTTTGTCCTTTTGGAATATTTTTAACACATTCTAAAGCTCATTTTGCGTTTCTTTTGCCTTTAAATCCATGTTCCCCTCTCTGTTAATGAAACTTGGAAAATAGCTCGCAATTTTGAAGTTTTTGTCTATATTTGCTTGATTTTCATTTTTGAAGATGGATTTAAAGTAAGTACGTCTTTCTTCTTCAATATCATTGAAGAAGGAGACAATATGATCATCCAAGATTTTTATATCCTATATATTGTTAACCACTTTCCTATGGAAATACTTCGTATTTTTGTCTCCAACCTAGAGTCAAAGGGATCTGATCTTTAATATCCCTTCTCTTTATTTTTCTAGGAGGAGGGATTTTTTTTCTCCTCTAGTGATTTTAGAGATGATTTTTGCTCCTCGGAGAAAGAAAGTGGGTTTGAAAATTCCATGAGTTCCTATATTTTATTTTCAGTTGCAAGGAGAAGCTTCTCATCCTGAATATTTTTTTTCATGGGCCCATATGGAAATGATTCCTTTGACTCTTTTTAGGTTCCTTTGGAATTTAAAAGGCAGTGAGTCCCTTATAGAGGATTAAAAGGAGTCTAGGTTTGATATTTTCCATGAATGAGGGATGATTGAGCCAATGCGATTTTTTCCATGAGAAAGGGATGATGAAGCTAGTGTGGATTTAGCTTGAATAACCCAATATGTTTGTGACTTGAGGACTCTAGGTCCAAGAAAATTGGGTGATGATCCAATCCTCCACCAAAAGAAACCCATTGTCGGATTTGAAAATTTTGATCCAAAAATGAGTCTAAGATGAGAAATTGATCCAACCTGTTTGAGATGTATGCTTCTCCAATATTGTTGTTTGACCATGTGGGGGGGATTTTGGAGGGAAGGACATCGATCAAGCCCAACTAGCCAATACTATCCACACAAAAAATTAGCAAGATGATCCTCATGATTTGTTGGTCCCAAAATTTTAGAATGACCCAAAGTGAAATTAAATCTCACTCCATAGTGACTTTCTAAGAGCTCAAACAGGGGAGGCTAATTTTTCTTCCCAGAAGGATTTCTTGTCCAAATATTGGCTATATATATTTAAGTACAAAAAAGAGAGGTCAACATCTCTAATGGTGAAAGAAGTTTCTTGATAGAATGTTAGGTCCCTATAATACTAGTGATTACCCCATTACTATTGTAGTTGTATCCCTTATTAATATTGTTGTGCGCCTATTGTCGCCATATTTTTATTACTGTGCCCCATAGAATCTCTCTATTGTTATTTTTGTGGCTTTATATTATTATTGTTAGGTCAGCTGGGTTATATTGTGACTCCTTAGACTCCTATATATAGAAAGGAGGTTTTGTCATTTGAATCATCCAAGAATTGTTCATTTACGTAATGTAAAGGAGGTTGCCCCCTCGAAGAGGCTGAATTCTAAGGCATTGATCTATCTTTTCTTGAGCTGGTTTCATAACATTTGGTATTAGAGCTTTGGATTCTAGGGTTTCGCTGCTCCAAATAGGTCATCGTGGTATTTTCACTATAACTTTTTTTCTACGACATTTAAAAAGCTAAAAAAGACCGATTTGAGAAGAAATCACCCTGAACCTCGGGTCTAAATTTCAGAGCTTTTCGCGCTATATTTGCGGAGATATGATATGAGGAAGTTGGTCTTTTTATAGACTCCTGAATTGCATTCCAAACAGGTGACCTGGGGAAAATCGTCATAACTTTCTCTCTGAGAATCGGATTGAAATTTCTTAAGAAGGTACAGAAAGAGGACGGATTTTAGTTTCTTGTATATATTTTTCAGAGCCAAAGGTTGAAACAGTGACTCGTGGCACGTCGTACAAGTTTTCTCTATTGAATTAGTCTATCAGCAGGTCATTGTGGGAGATTTCGCATAACTCTTCCTTGGAGAATCCAATTTGGCTCAGACTGGTGGCATTGGAAAGAGGACACAAAGGGCTACTACAGGTCACAATTTCAGAACTGGATGATCTGAAAGTACAGAGATACATCATAAGCAATATCAAGCTCCTAGAAAGTGAAAAAAGGTGTGTAGATTCTTTTAAATTTTTGCTTAAGATTGGTTTGAAAATTTATTTTGAAGGTTCAAAGGGCTAGTAGAGCATTATTATTAGTAACTGATTCCCTGAGGAAAGAAAATGCAAACACCTAGTAAGCAACTTGAAAGCTCTAGCATGACTCATGAAGAAGAGGAAGAAAAGCTACATGATATATCAAAATTACAAGAACAAGTGCAACAAGTGTCACTTGCACAAAAAGCAATAGAATCTAAGATGGATGGTTTAAGGAAATATGTAGAAGCTAAGATGGATGGTTTAAAGAAAGGTGTAGAAGCTAAGTTGGATTGTTTAAAGAAAGGCGTAGAAGCTATGATGGATGGCATGGAAGCTAAGATGAATGGCATGGACACTAAAATTGATGGCATGGATGATACGATGGAAGAATTGAAGATAAATATGAATAAGTTGCTACAAGAAATGGTCACTAATGGTGAAAGGGTACTAAAGGAAACTCATGATGAGAACAAAAGAAATGTTAATCATGATTCCATAGACTCTAATGTTGGATCGAAGACCCACCATATTCTAAAAATCGATATGAGGAAGTTTGATGGCAAGGATCCCGAAACATTGATATTACAGATGGAGCAATTTTTCGATCTCAATAATGTGCAAAACACACAAAAGGTACGTATGGCAACTTTATATTTGGAACCAAATCAGTTTGTATGGTATCAATGGCTTTGCTCTCGTAAACAATTTATCACTTGGGCAATTTTTACGGAAGAATTGATAGCACATTATGAGGATACAAAAAGCAACACTTTTTTTAGCCAATTGATAAGTCTCAAACAAAAGGGTTCAATAATGGAGCACATTGAGGAGTTCCAAAAACTGAACATAAGGGTAAAATATATTTCAGAGGAGCATAGGATTGATGTGTTCATAGGGTCTTTAAAGGATAATATCCAACATGATGTTCGCCTTTGGGAACCTGATTCATTAGAGAAGGCATTCAGGTTAGCAAGAAAAATAGAAAGCAAAATTATGGCAATCAGGAAGCATACCACTCACAACTATAAAGACGGAAGTGTTGTTGCCC
>APFE031155283.1:51507-74470 GCA_000404065.3 Pinus taeda | reverse complement strand
ACACATCTTTAAAGTCATCATCAGATGCATACTGTTCTATGTAACTATCATGTACAATGGAATCATTCTTAAGTAAAGTAACAGCACCGATAATAGGCCTTGAAAGCATATCAACAACTTTATTCAGAGTACCTTTCTTGTACCTTATTACCAAATGGAACTGTTGCAAGAAGCCCATCCATCTGAAGTGTCGTGACTGTTGTAACTTACTTTGTGATTGCAAGTACTGTAAGCGTTGATGGTCGGTATGTATAACAGTTTCTTTGCCCATCAAATAGTGTTTCCACTTTTTGATGCTTTGTACCAATGCATACAACTCCTTATCATAGGTAGGATAATTTTACAACAGCACCATTAAAAGTTTTAGAATGAAAAGCAATAGGCTTACCATGTTGTAGAAGAACTGCACCCATGGCATAATCACTAGCATCGATTTGTATCTCAAATGGCTGTCTCAAATCCGGTAATGCAAGGACCGGAGCTGAACTAATCTTCTCTTTCAAATATTCGAAAGCTTTTTGCTGCTTGCCTCCCCATTGGAAAGCATGCTTCACACTTGTCACTGCATGCATAGGAGCTGCTATAGAAGAGAAGTTAGAGATAAACTTCCTCCAATATTGAGCTGCACCCAAAAAAACTTCTTACCTCTGTTATGGATTTGGGAGTAGGCCACTTCACAATAACCTCAATCTTAGTAGGATCAATTCTCAAAGCACCTCCTCCTACTATGTGTCCCAAATAAACCAAAGAAGTCTTTCCAAATTCACACTTTGACATTTTAAGAAATAACTGATTCTTCTTCAAAACATCAAGTACTTTCCTAACATGCATGACATGATCTTCTCTAGACTTGTTGAAAATTAAGATTTCATCTAAGTAGACAATAACGAAATCATCAAGAAAAGGACGCAAGACATCATCCATTACCTGCATGAAAGTTGCAGGTGCATTGCACAAACCAAACGGCATCACAAGCCATTCAAGGAGTCCTTGTTTGGTTTTAAATGTTTTCTTCCAAATGTCACTTTCTTCAATTCTTACTTGATGATATCCACTGCGCAAGTCTAACTTAGTGAAATATTGAGCATCTTTCAGCTGGTCTAGCACATCATCTATCCTTGGGAGTGGGTAACAATTCTTTACTGTTATTTTGTTCAAGGCCCCGAAATCAACACACATACGCCAAGTGCCATCTTTCTTTGGAATCAGTACAATCAGTGACCCATATGGCGAAGTACTTGGCCTTATGAAACCCTTGTCCAACAAGTCCTTGATTTTCTTCTTTATCTTAGCATTCTCCATAATAGACATGCTGTACATGCCTATGTTTGGAAGAGGACAATCTAGATGCAAATGGATTTCATGCTGAATCTCCCTTTTAGGAGGCAAACCTGTTGGCTCCTGAAACATCTCATGATATACATCAACTACATCATACAGATCCGATTTAAGTTTTGGATCACAATTGTCAAATGAATCATGATTAACATCAACCTTGGGCTTAATCATAAGAAGGACAAAATTCTTACTTGAATTGACCAGCCTTTTTACGTGTCCTGCATTCACCATCGCTATATTTGTCTTCTTGCGATGAGCTCTAACAATGAACTCCTTGCCATCTTTGAAAAGATGATATTTGTTTTCATGGCAATGGAAGATAGCTTCCTGTCAAACAAGTAAGGACTTCCCAAAACAATTCCTGCTATATCGAAAGGTACCACATCAAGTTCAACTGTGTCAATAAAATGTGCAGTAATTGCAAAGCGCAATGTGCACTTTCTTGAAACTTGTAAATTTGCATCCTTGCAAATCCATCCAAGTGGATATGGCTTCGGATGTGGAACGGTCTCAAGTTTAAGCTGCTTGACCAAGTCTTCTGATATAAGGTTTGCTTGTGACCCACTATCAAAAAGTGTGTCAATCTTAGTATGTTTTGAAATCACCCTCACATGAAACAGTTCAATTCTTTCTTCCTCATTAGGAGCTTGTACATGATAGTTTGAGGTACTAGTGCTGGCTTGAATTTCCATTTCTTTTCCCTTCAAGTTTTTCAAACCCATGGCTGTAATTTTGGTTTCATCACCTGAATCATCCCCTAAATCTTATGGAGTAGATGTAGTAGCAGCAGTTTTCTGTTTCCCTTTGGATTTGTTAAATTGAGATCTTTTTTCAGGATGTAATTTCCAACAGTTTTTCTCCTCATGGCCTGGTTTAGAACAGTGTTTACAGATCACTTTCGCACTCTCCTGTTTGACAGATGCATTCTTTTTTCCCTTTCCCTTGGAGGTTTTCTCTTTGTTTTTCCCCTTAGTGGGCTTGTTTCTACCCTCTTCAAATGTGTTTTTTCCCCTTGCCTCTAAATGGGTAGCTTGGACAGAAACCTCATCCAGGCTAGTAGGGTTAAACATCAAGATGGTGTGTCTAAGGTAGCTATGCAAGCCACCAATATACTTCAGCAAGGTGTCCTGGGTCTGTAAATCTACCCCTAACAAGAGAGCTTTTCTCCTGAATTCTTGGGTGTAGTCTTGGACATTCTGACCCTTAAGTTGTCTGAAATTTTTCCAGTTCATAATGGCTTTCTGCATGTGAGCAAGAGGATAATTTTTTTTTTTAATGGCTAACAGAAAGTCAGTCCATGTTAAGGTAACCTTAACAAATTTCTTGATCTCCTCC
This sequence comes from Pinus taeda, assembly GCA_000404065.3. Classification (NCBI taxonomy): domain Eukaryota; kingdom Viridiplantae; phylum Streptophyta; class Pinopsida; order Pinales; family Pinaceae; genus Pinus; species Pinus taeda. The sequence goes on along the minus strand of APFE031155283.1, from coordinate 71,797 downwards.
TTGGTCTTGGCCTCCCACCAGACCAATGTTGCTCCATCCATTCTCAAAGAAGCCAACTAAATCTTTGTGGCATCATCATGCACGTTCTGGATCCTCAAGTAAATTCCAACTGCCTAATCCAGTTGTCAAGCTTTTCTGCATTCACTTCACCATTAAACATAGGCAATTCGAATTTTACATCAAGCTTCAAAAAATGAATTTTTCCAAAGAATCTATGCTTATGCACAGAAGAAGAAGATGAGGATGAAGAGGAAGGAGGTGACGATGGGGGTGGTGGATCACCATTACCTCCATGTCCTTTCTTGGAATGATCATCATCCTTCTTACCTCCTGAAGAACCCTCTCTTCAAGTGGATTTTTGGACCCTTCTCCAGCCAATTTCTCATTTCTTTCTTGGTACAATATCCTCACCATTTCAGTGAGGTCCAAGAAAGCCTTTCTGAAGACTCTTTCTTCTTCTCTTGGATCTGTGTCTTGAGGAATTTCTCCTTCATGTTTAGACATTCTTGAAGCTTCTGCTGAGACTCTTGAGGGTGAAATTGAAGGTGAAGGTGATGGCTCTCTAGCCTTCCTCCTTGACTGAGGATTCTCTCTTTCTCTAGTCAACTGTCCTTCCCCTCTTTTAAGTTTCAACCTAGTAAGCATCAATACTTGCAAGACAGTTAGAAGATCTTTGCACAAAAACAATCAAAAGACAACTACACGAGAGATTGACTGAAAGAGCATTTATCTACTTTGCAATTGTATAACAAGAGGATTTCGAAGGCTTCCTGGCTCATTTCAGGCTCTGTCTATAGCTTATTTGACTGCTTTTGATACAAGGAAACAACAACATAGCTCTGATACCAACTTGATTCTGAATTTGAAACTACTTGAAAAAGGTTTGCAAGTTTATTCCAATTCCAGTGTAAACATGTTTAAAAGATTCCCATGTCTTGCAGTAAAGAAACAAATGAAATTTTCAGCTGTTCATGATCCATTCAAGCATAGCAGAATTATTCCCTTTTACTGTTTAACACATTAAAATGAATTTTTTCTGCAAAATAAATCAACCACAGATGCAAAAGAAGTTGATGAAGCAGTTCACCCCTCCTGGGCTACGTCTGCTGGGTCCAAGGCTCCCAAATGGGCCAGTCCTCGTTTTAATTAAATGATCAAAATGAATTTACAGCTGAATAGAAGTCTCTACAGGTGAAATAGACTGTAAAATTGGATTTAGAACACATGAATCCTTCAGGATTGACTGCTGGTTCACCTCCAATGGATACCTGCAACCTGAAACAGTTCTCACAATACTGGGCCCTAGTGGCTCCTAGAACTTCCACGGCTCCAAAACCTGTGCAAATGACCCCTGATGGCTGAAAGCCCTATGCCAATGGCTTCAAAACATCCAAAATACCCAAAATCAAAAACAAATTCATCCAAAACCGCCTTTCCTAGCCAAAGTTATGGCTATTTACTCCTAACTGCCAGTTTCCCCTAAAAGAACTCCAGCTAACTTTAATGGAGGCCAGTTAGCTCCGCCAAATCTGGGCGTCCGCCAAATTTGGCGCCACCGCCAACTTTGCCTTAACCGCCAGCTAAAAATGCACATGTGACCGTTTGATGGCTTATCTTGGATTTCATGCCCCGTGGTTAGTGCTCTGGCCCTTGGTTCCTGGGCACGGTCATATGGCATGGGGGTTGGCCCTTAGGGGCTGGCCCCCTTATTTTCACGCCGCAACTCAATTCAAAACTTAAATATTAAATGTTTCCATTACCTTTCAACAAGACTGTTGTGGCCCAACGGTAAAGCGTTTACCTTGTTCAATGTAGGTCGGGGGTTCAATCCACAACCCCACCAATTTTTAACATATGCGCTCCCCCATTGTGATTACGTCACCTGAGCCATGTGGCGGACTCCAGGCTTGCCACGTGGTGGATTTTGATTGGCCCATTCAAAGGAATATTCTGTGGAATATTCTTTTTTTAATTTTTTTTTGAAAATTCAAAAATTAAGGGTCATTGGGCAATTTTGTTTTTGATGTAACTTTCACATACGGCGACCGTTTTTCGAACCGTCTGCGGCGCCGGAATCGGGAGGACGAGATCCATATATTCATTCATGTTCGAGCCAATTTTGAGCATTTTACGACACTTGGGACATGAGCCCCTGATCATTAATTCTGGAGCAACATTCGGAGCAGGTTCCCGTTGGAGACGTGCCCTCCCACCCAACTTTAGCAGGCATCTACTTCAAATTCATCAGTTTCAACATAGCAGCATTCAGCTTGGGTTATTTGGAGACATGCCCTCCCACCCCAAGCTATGTAGGCACCTGCTACTTCATCAACAACCAACATCACGGTTATGGATCATCCACAAACCCACACTTCATCAAAGTCCATTTGCTAGGCCGCACACTGTCAATATCACAGTTGGTCACAAGCATTAGAGGGTATCTCTATCCTCGGATCTTCATTTTTCATGGTTATGGGTCATCCACAAACCCACACTTCATCGAATTCCATTTGCTAGGCCACACATTGTCATCATCACAGGTGGTCACAAGCATTACAGGGTATCTCTATCCTCGGATCTTCGTTTATCATGGTTATGGGCTAACTACATAAAACCCTTATCTTCAATGGCTCTTCATATTCAACAAAGGCTTCACAGGAGGGAACTTCATGCAATGGGGACCATTGCTTCTTAAGGAGGGAGGAATGATTCGAATGGTAAATGGCATGAACCCATGGTACTCATCTACCCATATTATTCATCAACCCATGGAATTTACCCATGGTATTGTAAATGGCATCCACACGTGGTATTGTAAAATCCACCCACGGTATTCATTCACCCATGGAATTGACCCGTGGTATTGTAACTAAAAAATTCTATAAGTAACAAGTCACATTTTGTAAAAGGACAGATGGTCCACCACAATGTGGTCTTTATAGTTATTATCGATTTTAATAAAAAGTTTCTTTGTGGTGTTGTTTATTGGGAATTATCCTCTTTTTTCTTTTGGAAATTCAAGTTTTCAGATCTTGGGGGTCTCTACCCCAAGATCCATTTCAATCTTTCAGATCTTGAGGGCCTTCTCCCCAAGATCCAGATCAGTTGTAGCTAATTTCTCTCTTCAAAACAGTTGTATATTTTTCCTATAAATACCAGTGTTTATAGCGCAGAACAAGTTCACGTTTTTTCTTATGTAATAGTTTAGATTTCCGCTTGTAGTTTGAAGAACTCGGTTCTCGGTTTTAATATAAAAACTCTGTTTACAATGGATGCCTGAAGCGTTGACTGAAGTGTGATTATGTGTTCATAATCCAAGACCTTTGTAGAGGGCCCCTGCGTGGTCAAGGGTATATTTTATTTTTGTTTTGTTATTTCATAGTTTAGCTGTGAATTCACCGTGTTTTCCATATTGTTTATAATCATTTCTTAACTCTGTTTATACTGCATCTTATGTTATCTTTTCACTAACTCAAATCAATTTTTACAACGCAGAATAGTTCTTTGGTTTTCATTGTTTTCTAGTTTCTCACCAGTAGTCTTGGATTGATGTCAATAGCATAAATTTTGTTTGTTGTTCCTTAGTAGCATAAATTTCATTTGTTGTTCCTTAGTAGTATAAATTTCATTTGTTGTTCTTTAGATTTTAGATTTTAGATTAAAGCTTTTCAATGTCATTTTTAGATTAGTAACTCATGTTATAGTGAATACTTCCAAAATCCCTTTCAGTTGATGAGTAATCTTAAAACTAAGTGGTGAAGTGTTTCATTTGTAAGTGAGTCTTTCTCATTTGTTGTTCCTTAGATTTTATATTTTGAATTAAAGTTTTTCATTGCCATTTTCTTATAATTTTAGTAACTCATGTTATAAATGAATATTTCCAAAAACCCTTTCAGTTAATGGTTAATCCTAAAACTAAGTGGTGAAATGTTCATTTGTGAATGAGTCTTTCTCTGCATTACTTTTCTTAGAATAATAGAGAATGAAATCTCTGAAGATGTTATCATAAGGAGGTAGTTCTCCCTAAATTATGTGGAAAAGTGACAAATACTTCATTTAGTTTTGCTTTCACAATAGAATAGTTGTAACTCCATTTTCATTTATAGTTTTGCACATAGTTTAGTCTCAATTCCATTTTCAGTTGTTCATTAGGATTTTGATTCTGCAATAGATTAGACAGTAGTGGTAATCTTATCTCCAGTATTTCATTTTTAGTTTATCATAGATAGCTGCAATCTCATTTTCTCATTTAAAGTTTTGGTTTTGTAAATGGTTTATCATAGATAGTTGCAATCTCATTTTCTTATCTAAGCTTTGATTTTGTAATTAAGTAGATAGTGGTTTCAAGTCCTTTTAGTTCATGTTTTGGAAACAATCATAAATAACAAGAAGAGAAGATCTGTTTTCATTTCCTTGTTTAAAATATTACTTCCAAATCTGGCCTAGAAGCACTTTTAGTTTTCATTTCATCCTTAACAGTAGTAGATTTAAGATTTTGTAGATTACATTGCAGAACACTAGGAATAAAAAGAACAAAACCCCAAAACAAATATAAACACAAAAACAGTGAGGTAAGAGGGCCATCTAGCACATATAGGGCACTACACTTCATCAGTTTACGACACCCGGATTGACAATTTTATGTAGCAATTTAGGACACTAAATTGACTGAACACTTATTATGTATGCCCTTTTTATATTTGATAACAAAATGAAATTGATGCAGAAAACCCATCCACCGATAGTGTCTTGATTGTTGCAATTTAGTTTATGAGTGTAAATATTGTAGTGGTTGATGATCTGTGTGTATGATCGTTTCTTTACCCATTATGCAATGTTTCCACTTTTAACACTCTGAACTAATGCATACAATTATTTACCATATGTAGGATAGATAACTACTGCTGATGTGAATGTCTCATAATGAAAGCATATAGGTTTTTTGTGCTGCATCAACACTACCCCCATGGCATATTCACTTGCATCTGTCTCGATCTCAAATGGATGTTGAAGATCTGGCAGTGCTAGTACTGGCATTGTACCGATCCTTTCTTTCAATGTGTCGAAGGCTTTATGTTGTTTGCCTCCCTGCTAAAACACTTGTTTCACACTTGTCAAAGCATGTAAAGGAGCTACAATCGAAGAAAAGTTAACAATAAACTTTCTCCAATATTGTGTTGCCCCTAAGAAACTTCTAACTTTTTTAGCAGTATTGGGCTTAGGCCAATTTACAATGACTTCGACCTTAGAGGGATATATCTTCAATTCACTACCCCATACAATATAACCCAAATAATTCAAAGATGTTCTACCAAATTCACATTTTGACAGTTTTACATAGAGATTTTCTCTTTTTAAAACATCTAAAACCTGCTTTACATGCTTTACATGTTCATCCCATGTTCTACTGAAAACAAGAATATCATCTAAATAGACTATTACAAAATCATCAATGAATGGTCTAAATACATCATTCATGACTCGCATGAATGTAGCTGGAGCGTTAGTTAAGCCAAAAGGCATAACCATCCATTCATAGAGTCCTTGCTTTGTTTTGAAAGCATTCTTCCATATATCTTGTTCTGCAACTCTGATATGATGGTAGCTACTTCACGAGTCCAATTTAGAGAAGTAGACCGCATCTTTTAACTGATCTAACAAATCATCAATACGAGGAAGAGCATAACGATTCTTTATTGTGATTTTATTTAATGCTCTAAAATCAATGCAGATTCTCCATAAACCATCTTTCTTTTGCACTCACACAATAGGTGATCCGCACGGTGATGTGCTTGGTTGAATAAACCCTTGATTAAGCAACTCTTGTACCTGCTTCCTTATCTCTGCATTCTCTAGTTCTAATAGATTATACATTCCAATGCTAGGTAGTGGAGCATCATGCTGCAAATAAACCTCACGTTCTATCTCTTGCTTGGGTGGAATCCCTTTAGGCTCTTGAAACAGAATATCATAATCGGAAACAAATTTAACTAGATCTGCTTTCTGTTTAGGATTACAGCCTTGGAAAACATCATATTTATCAATATCCTTTGTTTTTACAATCATAAGTAAAAATTGCTTACTTGAATTTACAATTCTTTTCATCCATCCTAAATTTATGAGAGAGAATTTATCTTTGAGTTTATGATCCCTTACAATATATTCAATTCCATCCTTTGTGAATTGATACTTATTTTCAGTTCGATAGAAGATAGCATTTCTATCGTACAAGTATGGACTTCCTAACGCAATTCCGCATACGTCCAATGGGACTATGTCTAACTCAACCTCATCTACAAGCTTTGACCCAATAGCAAAATGAAGTTTACATTGTTTCATAACTTGTAGCTTAGTTTTATCAAACACCCGTCCTAATGGATATGGCTTTTTATGAGGTTTTGTTTCTAGACCCAACTTCTTTACAATTGCTTCAAAAATCAAATTAACTTGTGACCCACTATCAAATAAAGTATCAATTTTAGTATGCTTGGAAATGACTCTAATGTGAAATAGTTCATTTCTTTTCCTCTCATCATTATCATTATCAACAGAATGTGAAGAAGTACTTGTAGATGCTTTAGAATATTTACCTTTTATACCTGTAGTTGTAACCGTTGTCTAGTCACCTGAATCTGATCCCGAGTCCTTTTGAACAGTAGCAACATTCTTCTTCTTTTCACTCCCAAACTTCTTAGGCTTCAATTTTGGATGCAATGACTAGCAGTGTGCCTCATCGTGGCCTTCCTTCTTAGAATGAGTGCATGAAGGTTTATCTTTCTTCACAATGTTTGTTTTCTTCTCCTTCCATTTAAGTTTTTTCTTGTATTTATTCTTGCTTTCAATAGGTTTGGATGATCTCCCAACATCTTGGGTTACATTTTTGCCTCTAGGTTCTAGATGAGTTGCTTGGACTGATACATCATCTAAGCTAGTTGGATTAAACATAAGTATGGTATGCCTCAAATAACTATGAAGGCCACCTATGTATTTCAACAATGTCTTTGGTGAGTCCAATGATATGCCTAATGTTAAAGCTCTCTTACGGAATTCCTGAGTATAACTTTGAACACTTTGACCTTTTAATTGACACAGTGTTTGCCAACTCATCATTGCTTGTTGCATATAAGCCAAAGGATAAAATTTCTTTTTAATAGTAGAAACAAATTCATTCCAAGTTGAAATTATTTTACCATGCTTTTTAGGATCCGCTTGTGCCTTGCCTTCCCACCATACAAGTGTGGTTCCTCCAAGTCAAAGGCTAGCAAGCTGGATCTTCTTCCTTTCTGAAACAACTTTTTGCACCCTGCAATACACTTCAATTTGTCTTATCCAATTATGAAGATTTTCAGCATTAAGTTCTCAATCATAGATCGGCAAATCAAATTTTACATCTAATTTGATCAAAGAGGATTTCTTCTTTTTCTTCTTAGAAGGACTAGATTTATGAGAAGAAGAGGATGATGATGACGATGATGGTGATGATGGACGAGATGGTGGAGGAAGCATTTATCCCTTTCCCTTGTCTTATTGATCTTTAGGTGATGAAGTTCCTTCATCTTTGTTCTTCTTAAACTCACGATACATCTCTTCCACCATTGCACGTGTCATCATAAAACTATCCAGGAATTGAGATTCTGACCCAAGTGGGGTTTCATCCACCGTTCTTCTTTGTGAAAAGACCCTTCCAATCTCTGGATTCGCCTCAACAAGTTCACCTTCACCTCGTCCAAGCCTTAACTTAGTAAGCATTCAAATCTTCACACAATCTTGTCAGACCTTTAAAACCTTGTTGCTCTGATACCTCTGATACCACTTGATCCGTTAATGAAAAAGGTATTATAGACTTTATGTGAAGTTGCTTATGTTACTTAGTGCAATGGATCAAAAAGATTTCAAATAACATAAACACATAAGCAAATTGAAAACACATTCAATCACATCAACACAACAAAATTTAATAAAGGAGTTCACTAGACTTCCTGGCTACGTCTCCTGGTCCTTTAGCTTCAAGTGTTGACCGCTTTATTTTGTCTTCAAAATACTTTTACATGTATGAGCTCAAAAACAATAGCTCAAATGAGAAAATGGACCTCACCAATGCATTCATCTCAAAATTTCAAGTCAAACGAGTATAAACTTGCCCATATTTGGCCATTGTGACCTCCAGACCCCCTGGAGAAATCCAAAACTACCTCTGTCCCTACAAAACCACTTTCTGCTAACAAAAACCGCCTTGGTCTGTGCTCTAGTGGTTTGGCTGGTTTGGCACCTGCATAAAGTTTAAACAGTGTTTTGGTGGCTTGGTTAACCAAGTCCCACCCTTAGCATAATGGTTATCGGATGCGTGTGAAGGTGTTTGCATATATAGAGTTTTGGTGGATCAAAGGTTGGAAACCCCTGCCCTACCTTCCGCCATTGGTTATGGTATATGGTATATGGTATATATTCAGCAGTGATATGGACTATGGTTCAAACTATATGTTAATTGATATATCTAAGGTTCAGTGGTTGGTGGGCTCCAGTATTCCAGCAATAATGCTGCAACTCCTGGGACTCCCTTCTTTACTCTTATCAACCCGGTAGTTCGTAACAAACTTGGAAGCGACCGTGTTGTATGCACAAGTATTAGCTCTTGCTGCAGCTGTCACTTGGTCAGCTGGCACAAGTATGCTAGGGGCTTAATCCAACTTCTATGAGCTCTGAGAAGAAGCTTTTTAACTGATGGACGAAAGCGAACTCAAAGGAAGCTAATCTACTTGCAGAAAGAAACTGAAAAGATGAAAGGAAATGCAAACCCTAGCAAACCGTAATTTTACCAGCTAGCCCTACTGATGCGAAAAAAAGGATACAAGCTACCGAAAGAGATGTCATTACTTCTAGGAAGGTAAAGTATGTGTGTCTAAGCTACTTCTATCTGAAGAAAACAACTTTTTGTATTTTTAAATAAGTTGTCAGAATTGTCATGCATGTGCTTTCACTGTTTTTGACTGTGCAGAGGTGGATCAGCGAGAGAAAATGCTTGCAGGAGGTTGGGAAGGTTCAGATAGGGCCTAAGGGGTCCCTAGCACCCTTCCAGAGAGTTTCACAGAGTTTGGATATCAAGAAACCACTTTCGTGAGCTTCTACAGGAAGTCTGCAGGGGTTCTACAGGATGTTCTGGAATTTCTACAGGATGTCTGTAATTTTCTACAGGATGTTCAAAAATGGGATTTTGGAGGATGGATGGAGGAAGAAAGATGAAGGAGTGGGTATGGAGGTGAGATAAGGGTGTGAGGAGGTCCAGGACTTGGGGAATGGAGCTGAGAAGTGGCAAGGATGGTTGGATTTGTTCAAGGAGAGGTAGAGCAATGTTGCACAACAATATGGGAATTTAGGGCAGAGTCAGTAAATGGAAAATGTGAGGCAAGAATCCAAGTTGGAGGATGGAGTAGGTAGGGTTGGTGGAGTATGGGCAAATAAAGAAGGATAACAGGTACTCTGCAAGTTTTTTTTCAAACGAAACAAACAAGGACTTTGGAAAATCAAAGACCTAGTTACGTTAGTCTATTCTGACCTAGATAACAGCAAAGAAATGGAACATAAGTTTATTTGCAATGAAACCAGCTGAAATAACTATGCAACTAAGCAATCATAACCCTAAGCATGCAACCAAAACTGAGATCAAGTTCAGCAACTAAAAATCTAACACTAGTAATCGCATGGTGAAGCAAAGACAATGTTTTTGTTGGCAGCAATGTCACCTTTGTCGTAGCTCATGATCCCACTAAGGGAGAGGTGAGATCAGAGGTGCTTGATGGCATTTTTCTGAAGTTCTTCCCTGTTATTAATCTATCAACTAAATCTGAACATGAAAAGCCTATCTAATCATCAACCATGACCTATGTAACCAGCAAGATGTTAATCTACTTAACATAATTTTTTTTTTTTTTTAAGTATGGGGGATTACGCAGTGCATTATATTAGATATCATTTTTGGGATTCAACTGCGTTAATTTTAAAGTCATTCACGTATGACCATTTCCATGAGAGGTAGTCGTAACTGACTAATTTCTCATGATTTTCGAATAGTTCACTTAACACTCATTGCATCGGGTGATGCTCCACATTTCACTAGTTTCAATCCCACTTCTTCACCCCTGTGAGCATCACCCGATGCAATGAGTGCTAAGTGAACTATTCGAAAATCATGAGAAATTATTCAGTTACGACTACCTCTCATGGAAATGGTCATACGTGAATGACTTTAAAATTAACGCAGTTGAATCCCAAAAATGATATCTAATAAATTATTTTGCAAAGACATAAAAAGCAAATAACAGTACATGAAGGAAGCCTTGGCACTTGGGTGGGCCCAACCCCAAGAGCTGCAGGCTCCTAAAGAAACTCAGAACTGATGCCAAATAAATTTTCTTTCCATTACTCAAAAATAGTCATGTTCATAAGAAAGTTATACAACAGCAGCTACGAAAATGAGCTGAGAAAATAGCAGCTTTCTTGTGCAAAATACAACAGTCAAAAGAAGTAACCTACGAAGGTTGAAAGCCTTCCTATTTATGCACTACGAGGGGCCTCAACAGCTCTCCTTAACTCAAGGGGCTCGGCTATCCCAACTGCTAGTAAACAGTCACTTTTCACCAAGCTGCTCGGCTACCTTTAGGATTCGTTTTGGTGGCTTGCTGAGCTCCAAGTTGAGGGTGGAGATTTCGAGGAAGGGACATTTAATGCAAGAGACATCCTTCCTGTGAATCCTCCCCCTTGTTCCTTTATGCTTGGCTATCCTCTGGCTCATAATTCCTTGGCTTTGTTCCAAAATTTGTCCAAAAAACCTGAAATAACCACATATTAGCCTTCTTGGTAAAGTGACCACCCTCATTTGTTCAACTAACATAAACATACTCAAAAAACATGCATAAACTATGAAAAATGGTGGATTGATCAAGAACAATTAGGCAAAATGAGCCCAATAAGTTACCCAATTCGGGGCTCATCATTGCCCCCTACTAAATAGGTTGCTCATCCTCTGAGCAACTAGTCCAGCTCCTCATCCTTGATCACCTTGACCGCCTCTCTCACATTCCAGGCCTCCGAGGTGATATATTCTTCACAATCATGAAATTCGGCCTTTCTTTCCACTTCTTCCCACTACCTGTGTTCCTCCTCTTCTTTGCCTCCTTCCAGCAGTCCTAAAAACAAAGGAGGACTGAACTTGAGGCCGATCCAGTTGGCCTGAATATTCTGCATGGACTGTTTGTAGAGAGGTACTCTTGCCAAGGCCTCCCTTATCCTTGTTGGGGTGTGGTATTCTCTAATCTTTAGGCTGTGGGATAGTGAATTCCACCTCCGGGAGCAAGCATGAACACAGTTATCCCCCAACAGTCTCTCCATGTCCTCAAAATGGGCTATGGCTTGAGCTTGTCGTCCCATGTAATCTGGTAGGGCCTGAGAGTCATTAGCCAAGTGCTGGTGGGCAGATATTAATGCTAAAGGATCCTCTGGTTCTACTCTAATCAATAGTGGTTCATGTAGTTCCCTGTCCATAATGTTTCGGACCTCTGCTACTCTCTTTTCTTCATGATTTAGCCAAGAGGCCATGTCCATGAGTTGTACGTCTCCTACCGCAGCATTGGGGTTCCACAAATTCATGTTGGGAAGGTCCAAATTGTGTAGGTAGAACTTTGATAGTTTGGCCTTGTCCTCTGATGAGTTGCTGTCACATAAAGCCATGAATTGATGGTAAGTTTGAAATGGAATGATGCCCCTTTTGGCCAAGGTGTTGATCTAAAACTGCAACCACTGATCCTTAAGGTATAGGGCGTATGATTTGGCAGGTTGCCTAAACTGCAAAGCTTCCATCGCCCAGCTGGCCATGCAGGCCAGTTGGGCCTCCTTTTCTTGCACCTGCTGTTTCAAAGACTGTATCTCCTGTGCTGCTTGCAATTCCTGCTCCTGTAGCTGTCTAGTCAGTGCCCCAATCTCAGCCTGCAATCCCTCTCTCTTCTGTTGTTCATCAGGGGTTTCTCTGTCTATTGTGGGCTCCTCCTGTTGTTGTTGTTCTCCCAAGGTGTGGGGCTTGTCTTCTTTAAAGTGTCCCTGTGACTGTAGTTGCTGTTTAAGCAACTCATTTTCTTCCTGTAGCTTGGCCCGCTGGTTGCTTTCTACATGTCATACCATAGCCAATTATTTCCTTGCCTCTTTGAGTTGCTCCTCCAAGGGACCTATATCTGCCACACCCTTGGACTTGGCGATTTTCATCCAAGTGTGGGTCCTCACTCTCTCCTCTTCTAGTGCAAAGAATAGTGGCACTGCATATTTTTGGGGAATTATCTTCCCAGCCTATAACATGTTATAGTAGGAGCCCAAGATGGGTTGGGGGCTACGTTCCACAATGCTTTCAGTCTTCTCTTCCTCCTGGGATGATTTAACTGCCTTTTCTTCCAATTCCTCAATCTCCTTTAGTCTAGCCAACGTATCCTGTAGAATTGTCTCAGCATCCTGTAGAGAGGTCTTTGTGTCCATCATCTTAATCATTTCTCTCCAGGTGGACGTCTTCGGGCTGCCCCATTCATAGGTGATGGATGCCTTTGAGGGAGACCTTTCCTTTTGTTTAATTGGGGTGTCCACAATCATAATTGGCTATTTTGTCTGTGGCTGGGGTTTGCCAGTTTTTATCTGCATGCTTCTTCTTGCCTTAATATACATAGAAGGCTCCCTTTTCCGCTTCCTTTTTTGCTCTGGGGTTGTGCTCAAGGAAGCCAGCACCGTTGTTGCCTCCCTAGCCAGAATCTCAGGAGACTTCTCCTTTTTCTGCTCTGATTTTATGCTTCCTGTAGAAGCTGGTTTTAGACTTCCTGTAGAAGTTGTTTCCAGACTTCCTGTAGAAGTTGTTTTCAGACTTCCTGTAGAAACTATTTCGGCATGTTTGGCTGGATGTGTCTTTTATTTTAATTCCTATTTGGTTGCCTTGGTTGTGATCTCCCTTGCCTGGGCTTTTTCAGTGCTCTCTGCTCTAGTTTGCAGTCATTTCTCCCTGGGTGTTTGTGCCATTGGTCCTCCCACAGTTTTAGGTTCAGCAACTTGTCCTTTTCCTTGTTTCTCCTTCTGCTCTTTCTGTGGTGGTTTGTCCTGTGTTTCTTTGCCACTGGCTTTCACTCCGGCTTCAAGGTGTTTCCCTTCTTCACTGCTGGATGAGGTGAGTTCCTTGGCCAGGATTCGGATATCATCATCTCTAAACATGTTGCGGAAAATCTCCCAGGAGAGGGGGATAGTGTAGTTATGGAGGGCAACCTCTACCAAAAGCTTGATGAGCCCATGATGGGCTAGTTGATCTGATGTCCCTTCCTTCAATTTTGTGCCACATTCAATCAATGATTGCAAGAGAAAATATGGGATGCTTAACTTCTGCTCTGGGGGTAAATCCAACCCATGTCTTAGTTCTTTCAGCAATCGGAAATGATAGCCGTAAACAATATTGAACCGCCCCTCACATGTAATGTATTTCATAATTTGGAGACTAGCTTCGCTCCACAGAGGATGTAAACTGGCCCTCCTTACCCCATTCTTGTCTTCTGCAAAACGTTCCTCAGGTAAGAAGAATTATTTCTTGGCTTTTTGGCCTAATTCTCTTTCCTCTTTGCTCCAGGGTATCCCTAATGGCAGACCTGTAACCCGACTAATGAGTTCAGGGGTAAGCTGCAGGGTCAAACCTATGAAATTCACAGTGGCTAGTGTTTTTGATTTAGGTTGCAAGGACATTAAGAATTCCTCTGTTATCTCATCATCGTGGCCCTGGATTTTGTCACAAAAAGTCATCCATTTGGCACAGGTGAAGAGCTCCACCACTGCGGGATGTTCACGCAATTTTCTGGAATTCGAGGGTTCCTTTCTGATAAACCGCCCTGGCATGGTGAGAGTGCGTTATTTCAATGCTTTGAGAAAAAAGGGACTGTTGTTCTATGGTTTCCTCCTTTGAACTTCAAGACAGGATCTCCCAGGTGTTTATACTTTTAACTTCCCACCAATTTCCTAGTTCTACTATTATTGCTGATCAAAACTCTGTTGTCCGTGTGTGGAGGGAGAAATTTGGTTTCCACAGACAGGGTATAACACTTCAATTTTTACTCCCAGCATACATACAAATGTGCAAATTCAAAAAAAATTATACAAGCGAGCCCTCACAGTGATTTATCTTTTCTACAGGAAAAATCTTTTAACAGGAATCGTGGAAGGGAAATTTGATGCAGACCTGACTGAGAAATGTCATGTGACACACAGGCAAACCGCTGGTTTTGACTCACAGGTAGACTTATCTCTAATTCTCCTATTGCAGACAATGCAATTCACCACCTTTCAAAATATACCATGCATGGGAGAGTGTTTTCGAGCCTACCTCCCTCAGAACTTCAAATTTGTCGAAGAAAAACCCAGGCTTCTCTGTTCCGAAAGGCTATGCCGTACTTCCTATAGAACTTCTCCCTGTAAAATGCTTGCCGGCTTCTGTAGGATGTTCCTGTGCTTCTGAACGAGCTCGGGACGCGGGAGAACTTTGAAACAGGCCGAAAATCTCGGTGGAGGATGATGATTAACAGAGTGTGGAAGCGGAGGACAAGTACTTCGGCTAGGACGTTGCAAATGCAAATGATTAGTGGGTGTGAGAATCTTCAGCCAAACATTTTGAATTGCAACGCAATTCATGGCGAGGGGGTGAGGTGGCCGGACCAAACCGTTAACCAATGTCATGGCCATCATTCTTCTACGTGTCTTTGGCCGCCATTACCTCCCCTCTACCATTAACTGCCGCCACCACTGTCAGTCCGCCGATTTTCCCCAACTGGACACTCCACACGTGTTGGCTACACGGCTCGTTGGTGAGTTTGAACGTAACTGATCTTGTTCGGATCCCACGAAGCAGTGTAACTGGCTGAGGGTGGCCAGTTAACTAGCCACCGAATTCATTCAATCCAACCATTTTCAAAGACATGCAATTTTTCAAAGTATAGTTCATGTAATTGACGAATAAGGTTAGACACTTACCTGTGTGGCCGTGGACACGTTATGCAGACTTTGGTCTCAGAACCACTGCCTCGCTTGCTGCTGCCTTGTGCAAGGTTGCTAGAGCCCATTCTTTTATTTGTTGAAGTTGCATGCATGGCTTTGGAACCCGATCTTTCAGTCATAAACGCTGCATGCACAGGTTCTGTCTGGTCTCATCTGTCGAAGAGGTGTTCACGTCCAAGATGAGCCTTTTTTCATGTTCCTTGTGTTGATTTCAGCTACCCCTGCTTCTAGAGTATGTGCTCCAGAGGGATCAGCTGCTACAGGATTCCTGTAGGATGTCCTGTAGCTGCTTCTCCTCCTGGGATGCAGGCTAAACGAGCAGGGCCATATTGCGGACAAGGACTGGATGCGTTGATGAAGAGTCTAGATGGAGCTTGAACAAGTAGAGTGTGCAAGCCTTTGCTGCTTGATTTGTCACTTGGAAAAGTATCTTCAATCTGAGGAGAACAAGGCTCTTTGTATGACTATGCAGGAACACATAACCAGGTGGGTGCAATGGAGGTGGAAAGAGATGGAACAGGGCGCCACATGGTGTTGGATTGAATAGAGGTGTAAATGCAGGCCTAACAAACTAATCCCAACCATCAGATTCCCTTTCAAAATTGAATTTGGCTCATCCGATGGTTCTACAGGATGCTTCCTGTAGAAATTTAGAACTACCTGTAGAAACGCTTGAAACTTCCTGTAGAAAATCTTGGAACTTCCTGTAGAAAGCCCAGAACTTCCTAAATGTTACCAAATCCTAGGAGAGGTGAGTGGCCATGGAGGGAGTGTCTAAAGGGATGTCCTGGAGCCTGGTACATACTCTTGTCCTCGTTTTGCGCACCCCTCTTTTCCTGCAAAGTATTCACTACAACCTGCAATTTTTCACAGAGATTAGTCCTGTTTTCTTTTTTTTCTTTTTTGTTTGTTTGTTTTTTTTTTTTTTTTTTTTATGAGACAGCTAGGGCGCCTCAATGAGGTTTTCACCCTTGCTATCTACCCTGGGTGCCTCCAAGAGGTTTTCACCCAAGGATCTTTTTTTTATTTCTGTGTTTTTTTTTTGTTATGATCAAGGTGTAGGTGGAATAGAGGCAGAGCCCTTCTCCACTACCAGCACTAATTTTTCCAAAGTTTCAACGAACTCCTGCCTTGAAAGAGTTTTCCTATAGATTTTCAATCGATGCCCATTGACGAGCATGGGGATGGCTTCTTCATCAATGGTCCTGATAAGCACTGAACCATTGTCATTACATTTCTCCATTACATATGGTCCCAACCATCTTGTCCTCAACTTCCCTTTGAAATCATTGTATCTTGAGCCATACAGCAGCGCCCAATCTCCTAGCTGGAATTGCTTTTCATTAAGGTGTCGGTCATGCCATATCTTCCTCTGAAGTTGGACTTGGACTACTTCTGAGTGGAGGAGGGCTTGCATTCTTCATTCATCTAATCCATTCAACTGCAATAATCTTTCACGTTGAGCATGGCTGAGATCTAGGTCCAGCTGAGCTGCCACCTTTAATGTGTTATACTCGAACTCTATGGACAACAAAGCTTTCTTCCCGTAGACTAGCTCGTAAGGTGTGAAACCTGTTGTAGTTTTCCAAGTGGTGTTGTAGGCCCAGGTGGCCTCAACCAGGCAATCTGCCCAATCCTTTCTGCTACTACTCACCACCTTAGTCAAAATCTCTTCCAATGCTCTATTAGTGACTTCCACCTGCCCATTTTCTTGTGAATGATACGGGGTGGAAGTCCTGTGCTTGATCGTGTGATGAGCGAGCAGGTCTTCAATCAAGTTAGAGGTGAACTGGCTTCCTTGATCGGTGACCAACTCTCTTGGATAGCCAAACTTGTAGAAGATATTTTCCCTTAAAAACTCAACCACTTTTTCTTTTGTCACTGCCTTGATTTCCTTTGTTTCTGCCCACTTTGTCAGGTAGTCGGTGCACACAATGATGTAAGACCTTTGCTTTGAAGGAGGGTTGATAGGACCCACAAAATCCATGCCCCAATTCTCAAATGGCTCGAAGGTCACTTGAGGTTGGAGGGGCATTTCATCCCTTGGAGTCGGTTTCCCCATCCTCTGACATCGGTCACACTGGCAGATGTATCTCCTAACATCTTGGTGGAGAGTAGGCCAATAGTAGCATGCCTGTAGAATTTTGAAGGCAGTCCTTTTTGCTGCAAAGTGGCCTCCACAGGGCCCATCGTGACAGGTTAGGAGGATGTCAAAGACTTCCTCTTCCCTAACACAACGCCTCAAGATCTGATCTGGTCCAAGTTTAAATAGGTTGCCCCTGATCCAAGTGAATGGGGCACTCTTCCTCACAATTCTGCTCTTCTCCTTTGAAGATAGATGCGGAGGGAACTGTGTTGAGACCAAGTAATTTGCTATATCAGCAAACCATGGAGAGAATACTGAGATAGCAAAAAAGTGTTCATCCAGCATCCGGTCATCCACTGTCCCTTCTTCACCTGCAGGCAAATCCAATCTAGATAGGAAGTCAGCAACAACATTTTCCTTACCTAGCTTGTCAACAATAGTCAAATCAAATTGTTGTAACAAAAGTAACCATCTAATGATACGAGCATTTACATCAGGCTTATTCATTAAATATCTAATCGCAGCATGATCAGTGTGTACGAATGTTTGATAACCAGTGATGTAGTGTCTGAACTTGTTCAGGGAATTAACTACAACCAGGAACTCTTTCTCGGTTACAGTATAGTTCATTTCTGCCTTTGACAGGTTTTTGCTGACAAAGTATATGGCATATGGTAGTTTCTCCTCAACTTGTCCTAAGGCTGCCCCTATGGCTTTGTTCAAGGCATCAGTGTGGATGTGGAATGGTAGGGCCCAGTTTGGACCTCTCAAGATCGGGGCAGATACCAGCTTAACTTTTAACTCATCCAGAGCCCCTTGGGAGTCATCAATCCATTTAAACTCAACATCTTTCCCTAAGAGGCTAAACAATGGCGAGGCTAGCTTACTGAAATCTTTGATGAATCTTCTATAGTATCCTGCCAAGCTTAGAAAACTTCGAACATCTCTAACCTTTTGAGGAGGTGGAACCTTTTGGATGATAGTGATCTTGTTAGGATCCACCTGTAATCCTTGCTGAGAAATTGTCTAACCTAGCACGGTCCATTTAGTCATCAGGAATTCACATTTTTCGGGACTGAGGGATAGGTTCATCTCAATACACTTGGCTAAAACTTTTCCTAGGTTAGTCGATGCTTCTTGGAAGTTGGACCCATAAGGAGTAAAATCATCCATACAGATTTCTACCGAATCGTGAACCAGTTCAGCAAATATGCTCAATACCGCCCTCTGGAAAGTGGCAGGAGCATTGCACAACCCAAAGGGAAGGACCCGGTAGGCAAAGGTACCCCATGGACAAGTGAAGGTGGTTTTATCTTGGTCTTCCGCACTGATTTGGATCTGATTATACCCGCTAAACCCATCTAAGAAAGAAAAGAACTTCTTCCCTGCTAGTCCATCCAACACTTGATCTATGAAAGGTAAAGGGAAATGGTCTTTCTTGGTGGCTTTGTTAAGTTCTCAGTAATCTACACAGATTCTCCACTTACCATTTTTCTTGGGCACAAGCACTAGAGGTGAGACCCACTCACTATCAGAGATAGGGTAGATGAATCATGCATCCAACGATTTTTGCAATTCTTCCTTGACGATGTCTTTAAGAGCTAGATTCATTCTCCTTTGAGGCTGCCTGACTGGTTTACAATCCTCTTTAATGTATATCTGATGGGTACAAACCGAAGGGTGTACTCCTTGCATCTCCTTATAGCTCCAAGCAAAAGCATCCAAATGGTTGTTCAATAAGCTACACAGCTCCTTCTCCTAGGAGGGAGATAAGGAGGAGCTGATCTTTAAGGTTCTTTCAGGGCCAAATTCCACACTCTTAACTCTAGGAGAGGTTGATCAATCACACAGAGGTCCACTAAAGCACTGGCTTGGGTATCTTCCACCAACTCTTCCAATGACAGTGCACTAGGATGTGGATTTTGGATCAAATTCTCAATCAAGTCATCCTCGATTTGAGGGTGTTGGGTCCCTATAATACTAGTGATTACCCCATTACTATTGCAGTTATACCCCTTATTAATATCGTTGCGCCCCTATTGTCCCCATATTGTTATTACTGTGCCCCATAGAATCCCTCTATGGTTATTTTTGTGGCTTTATATTATTATTGTTAGGTTGGTTGGGTTATATTGTGACTCCTTAGACTCCTATATATAGAAAGGGAGGTTTTTCCATTTGTTCATCCAAGAATTGTTATTTTATGTAATGAAAGGAGTTTTCCCCTCGAAGAGGCTGAATTCTAAGGTGTTGATCTATCTTTTCTATCTTTTCTTGAGCTAGTTTCATAACATTTGGTATCAGAGCTTTGGATTCTAGGGTTTCGCTGCTCCAAACAGGTCATCGTGGAATTCTGGCTATAACTTTCTTTCTGCGACGTTTCAGAAGTCGAAAAAAAACCCACTTGAGAATACATCACGCTAAATCTCGGGTCTGAATTTCAGAGCTTTTTGCACTATATTTGCGGAGATATGATCTCAGGAAGTTGGTCTTTTTGCAGACTCCTGAATTACATTCCAAACAGCTGACTTGGGGAAAATCGTCATAACTTTTTCTCTAAGCATTGGATTGAAATTTCGTAAGAAGACTCAGAAAGAGGACGGACTGTAGTTTCTTCTATATATTTTTCAGAGCTAAAGGTCGAAACAGTGACTCATGGCACGTCGTACAAGTTCACTCTACTAAACTAGTCTATAATCAGGTCACTGTGGGAGTTTTCGCATAACTCTTCCTTCGAGAATCCAATTTGTATCAGACTGGTGGCATTGGAAAGAGGACACAAAGGGATACTACATGTTGCAATTTCAGAATTGGATGTTCTGAAAGTATAGAGATACATCAGAGGCAATATCGAGCTCCTACAAAGTGAAAAAAAGGTGTGTAGATTATTTTAAATTTTTGCTTAAGATTGGTTTGAAAATTTATTTTGAAGGAATTCAAAGGGCTAGTAGAGAATTATTATCGGTAAATGATGCCCTGAGGAAAGAAAATGCAAACACCTAGTAAGGAACTAAAATCTCTAGCATGACTCATGAAGAAGAGGAAGAAATGCTACATGATATATCAAAATTACAAGAACAAGTGCAACAAATGTCACGCTCACAAAAGTTAACAGAAGCTAAGATAAATGGCGTGGAAGCTAAGATGAAT
>APFE031155283.1:0-32649 GCA_000404065.3 Pinus taeda | reverse complement strand
GTGGAACCAAGGACATGGTGTGTGTCCCTCCAGATCATCCAAACCAGTCATCCAAGCCCGTGGTCAACGAGGAGGCAACTTCGGTCAAACAGAGGTCATTGGCAGTGGCACAACTCTGCATGTTCTGTTTTAGAGCGCGTGGGGAATAGGTGGCATCGTCCTCAGTTATGAAAGTAGTGGGAGACACAATCCAACAGCGGATTGAATGCCCACGATGACCGTTGCCTAGATCCGAGGACGTAGCAGGACTACGTGTTTCAATTCAGCTGTTCGAATTACTTAAATTTCGTTAAGATAGTTTACCTTCTGCAATTATAAATAGAGCGTCTTTGAACGCTGGACAAGTTAGTTGTTAGTTGTTAGCTACTGTTTTTATACCTTTGAACTCCCACTGTATTTTATTTTATGCGCAATACATGAGAAGACTGTTGTTCCATTTACGTGTGTGATTGATCTTTGAACAGCTGGAGTAGGCAGAGGGCCCCTGTTTACTAAAGGCCTGTACAATGTTTTTAGTTTCTCGCATTTCGTTTTCTTATTTCCTGTATATAATGCCTTTAATTGCCGTGTTTTAGATAGTTGTACATACATTTCCATTTCTGCTTGTTTACATTTCTGCTCTTTTCTTCATGACTGATCAGTGTGTTATGCAGGTTTCTTAGGCGTGCCCGGGACAGTTTTATGTTTTTCTTTTGCACAACTAGTGACATGTGTTGATCATCTTGTCTATGTTGCTGACCCTCTTTGTTTTTCAGCCTTTGTTTCATCATTATCATTTAGTTAATTTGCATATTTGCTTTTTGTTTGTAGATATCAAGTTGTTTATCTATTGATGGTCTCTTCTTTATAACTTAATATCTTTATTGAGGACCAAAACATCACTTAATGCAGCTTGGTTTAGTTGTTCAGAAACTCACAATTGCTTGACTTGTTTTTAATTGTTTATCACATGATACATTCAGTTAAAAGGCAAGAGGTTAAGAAGAAGTTAAAGTATTTGTGACTAGTCTTTCTTCTAGATAGCTTTACTTTAGTTTCAACATTGCTTAGTGGTTATTTGATATAGATTTCATTTGCATTTCCTTGCAGCAATAGAGGCACTGGGCCAATGTCATTAGTCTTTTCTTGTAGAGTACTTTTAAGTTGTAAAAAGCACATCACAATCACACACACTTCACTCACTTGATTTTGAGTTTTAAGAAGCACATCACAATCTTACACACTTCACTCACTTTATTTCATCACACCACATTAGGAGAGATATACTTAAAAACAACCCTAAAAAGTTAAAAACGACAAAAACTCAAGAAATAGTTGCCTAAGTACATACAGTACACCTCACTTCATCAGCTTACGAGCCCCGGGTTGACATTTAAAAGTTGCAATTTAGACATCACTAAATTGACCAAACAGTAGACCTCGTCCTCATCTCCCTCTTCCAACCAGAGTGGTAAGTCATGTTCTAGCATAGGTTGGGTAGGGGGGTAGAGGACTAGCTGCTTGGACATATGCCCATTCTTGATGGTCATGCTTCATGCTCGACAACTGATGTAAGCATCCACAGTAGCTAGCCAAGGCCTTCCCAAGATGAGGGGGTATCTAGTGAGTTTTTCCTTTGGCTGAAGGACCAAGAATTCCGCAGGGTACTCCCAAGAGTCAACAGAGACCAAGACATCTTCCACAATCCCTCCGGGAGTCGCGGTGGAGTGGTCTGCTAACTGTAATACTGTCGAGGTCTTCCTTAAGGAACTCTGAAGGTTGAGTTTAAGCATAGTGTCCCTAGTCATCACATTAATGTCAGCCCCTAGATCAATCAAGGTGTGGGCGATTATGGTGCCATTGATGTGGACATCAACTACAGGACTCCCAAGGTCCAAATATTTTGGACAGATTACTTGCCCCAACATTAGATCGGACAATTGTCCTATGACATTGATAGTCTAGGAATCTCTCTTGCGCCTGCCTGGGTGCCTGAAACACTTCTCCTTGATCAATTTGTTGTATATTAGTACATCTTTTATGGCTTGGAGAAGGGGTATTTTCACACACAACTGCATAAGTTCTGCCAGAAGTTCAATCTCCTCTGTTTTTGGTTGCGTGGTTATTGTTAGTCGCTTAGGAAAGGGTGGAATGGCTTTGGGTTCACTTTCTTGTTTTTCTTCCTCATCCTCTGGGGGAGGAAGTTGGTGATCTGGAAGGACCTTCCCAGATCGTAGGTTGATCTCCTGGATCTCCATAGCATAGGTAGGGCATGTTGTCTCCCCAGTGTATACCTGTTGGGCCTGTCTGTTGTTGGGGTTCGGGTTCGGTTGGGTAGGCATCTGGGGTTGTCTTGGAGAAGCAGGAGGTAATGGTTGTGGTTGAGTAGGTGGTGGAGGCAAAATGGCGGGAAGAGAGTTTTATTGGGGCCTCCACCCCTGCTGAGGTGCATTCCACTGAGGCTGTGGCTAGACAGGTGAGGGAAACGAATGAGCAGGAGGTTGAGTATGGTATTGAGATGGATAAGACCACGGAGGAAATGTGTACCAGGAAGGATGAGCAGGGGGGCCCCAAGAAGGTATATGAGCAGATTGGTTGGGGCTATAATAAGCTTGGGATGTCCCTTGCATCCCCTACTGGTAAGGTCTAGGCCCATGTGGCCTCCTTTGGTTGAGGAAGTAGAGAGGTTCAGCTGTTGCCTCAGTCCCTAGGTACATGGCTTTAAATCCAGGTAAGGTTGGGCATTTTTTTGTGGGGTGTTATTCCTCACAAATGAAGCATACCTCTACTGAGTGCAATGGACACTCGTTCTTAGGGTGCTTCGTCGTACATCTAGGATAGAAAATGGCCAAAGCCCTCTTAGCTTCCTCTTTCTTTTGTTGGATTCGGAAAGTATCAAGTTGCATGGCAATGGTCTGTCTCATCTCACTTTTGAGGTCTTCCATTTGATTAGCAAACTCATGCTTGGAGAAGGTGGTACTAGCTGAAAGTGGATTCCCCCTACCTCTTTTTTGAGCTTCCCTAGAATGGTTTCTAAACATAGTCTTTATGTCCTCATAAGGTAGTTGTTAGATGTCTCCTCCAGCTAGCAAGTGAAGGGTATCTAGCAAGTCTTCAGGGACCCCTCAGAGCAGAACCAGCTTCAGTGATTCAGGTTCAAGTGTGCACCTGGCCCGTTTATAACTAAGGTGGAACCTTTCCTCGTAGTCTTCTAAAGACTCATCATTTCCCATGGTCATCAGAAATATTTCTCCCTTTGTTTCCTTTGACTTACAATAGTACCAATATTTGTTGTTAAAGGCCTGCTGCATCTGAGCCCAAGTGGTGATATTGTTTCAAGGTAACCCCATGAACCAGCGTAGTGCTGCATCCTTGAGGGTAGAAGGAAAGAGTTTCAACTTTTGCTCGTCCTCAGCATAGTCATAATTTCGACAAAGGACAAAAAACTCAAATAGGAAGGTATCAGGGTCTTTAGTTGTCAATCCATGGAAGTGAGGTAAGGCTGAGGGACTTATGTTTTTCATTTTCATGTCCCCATTGGTCTCTCGGATGGGAAAGGCACCTTCTATTCTCTTGTCATTTCCTATACCGTTTCTGTGTTCAGCCATGGTCTCAAGAGGGATGTTCTCTTGCTCTTCTTCTGCTATAGGATCTTTGTATATCTCTAGAGGTTCACCTATAGGTTCTTCTGGATCACAACGACCAAAGAAGAGAGAAGGGTGACTCAGTGATGCGGTGGGGGTGTTGGGTAGGAATTTTCCAGTATTGTCTCTGTTTCTACGAGGCATGAAATGAAATATTTTTGTCTGCTTTTTGTTTTTTTTTTTCTGCTTGTACCTGCAAAACTGAAAGAGATTGAATTGCAACTAACTAAAATCTAGCGTGCTGAAATGAAAATGCGGAATTGAAATGAAAGCAAGAAAGGACTAATCTATTTTGTTGAAAGGAAATTGCAGGAATGAAATGCTAGGCTACGCTTGCGGAATTGAAAAGATAATCTACGCTTGCAGAATTGAAATGCTAGTCTAGGAAAGCAGGAAATGTCTAGTCTACTTTTGCGGAAATGAAATTGCAGAATGGAAATGAAATAAACTACTTGGCAGAAGGTTGTAGTAGAAAATAGAAGAAAAGCAGCAATCACAAATACTCTGACACTTCCCCGACAATGATGCCAAAAATAATGGTGGGCTCCAGTATTGCAGCAATAATGCTGCAACAACTGGGACTCCCTTCTTTACTTATCAACCCAGTAGTTCGTAACAAACTTGGAAGCGACGGTGCTATATGCACAAGTACTAGCTCTTGCCGCAACTGTCACTTGGTCAGCTGGCACAAGTCCGCTGGGGGCTTAAGACAACTTCTATGAGCTCTGAGAAGAAGCTTTTTAACTGATGGACGAAAGCGAACTCAAAGGAAGCTAATCTACTTGCAGAAAGAAACTGAAAAGCTGAAAGGAAATGCGAACCCTAGCAAACCCTAATTTTACCAGCTAGCCCTACTGATGCGAAAAAGAGGATACAAGCTATCGAAAGAGATTCCATTACTTCTAGGAAGGTAAAGTACATGTGTCTAAGCTACTTCTATCTGAAGAAAACAACTTTTTGTATTTTTGAATAAGTTGTCAGAATTGTCATGCATGTGCTTTCACTGTTTTTTACTGTGAAGAGGTGGATCGGCGAGAGAAAATGCTTGCAGGAGGTTGGGAAGGTTTAGAGAGGGCCTAAGGGGTCCCTAGCACCCTTCCAGAGAGTTTCACAGAGTTTGGCTATCAAGAAACCGCTTTCTTGAGCTTCTACAAGAAGTCTACAGGGGTTCTACAGGATGTTTTGGAATTTCTACAGGATGTCTGTAATTTTCTACAAGATATTCAAAAATGGGATTTTGGAGGATGGATGGAGGAAGAAAGATGAAGGAGTGGGTATGGAGGTGAGATAAGGGTGTGAGGAGGTCCAGGACTTGGGGAATGGAGCTGAGAAGTGGCGAGGATGGTTGGATTTGTTCAAGGAGAGGTAGAGCAATGTTGCACAACAATATGGGAATTTAGGGCAGAGTGAGAAAATGGAAAATGTGAGGCAAGAATCCAGGTCAGATGATGGAGTAGGTAGGGTTGGTGGAGTATGGGTAGATAAAGAAGGATAACGGGTGCTCTGCAAGTTGTTTTTCAAACGAAACAAACAAGGACTTTGGAAAATCAAAGAGCTAGTTACGTTATTCTATTTTGACCTATATAACAGCAAAGAAATGGAACAGAAGTTTATTTTCAATTAAACCAGCTGAAATAACTATGCAACTAAGAAATCATAACCCTAAGTATGCAACCAAAACTGAGATCAAGTTCAACAACTAAAAATCTAACACTACTAATCGCATGGTGAAGCAAAGACAATGTTTTTGTTGGCAGCAATGTCACCTTTGTCCCAGCTCATGATCCCACTGAGGGAGAGGTGAGATTAGAGGTGCTTGATGGCCTTTTTCTGAAGTTCTTCCCTGTTATTAATCTATCAACTAAATTTGAACATGAAAAGCCTATCTAATCATCAACCATGACCTATGTAACCAGCAAGATGTTAATCTACTTAACATAAATTATTTTGCAAAGACATAAAAAGAAAATAATAGTACATGAAGGAAGCCTTGGCACTTGGGTTGGGCCCAACCCGAAGAGCTGCAGGCTCCTAAAGAAACTCAGAACTGATGCCAAATAAATTTGCTTTCCATTACTCGAAAATAGCCATGTTCATAAGAAAGTTATACAACAGCAGCTACGAAAATGAGCTGAGAAAATAGCAGCACTCTTGTGCAAAATACAACAGTCAAAAGAAGTAACCTACGAAGGCTAAAAGCCTTCCTATTTATGCACTATGAGGGGCCTCAGCAGCCCTCCTTAACTCAAGGGGCTCGGCTGTCCCAACTGCTAGTAAACAGTCACTTTTCACCACGCTGCTCGGCTGCCTTTAGGATTTGTTTTGGTGGCTTGTTGAGCTCTGAGTTGAGGGTGGAGATTTCGAGGAAGGGACATTTAATACAAGAGACATCCTTCCTATGAATCCTCCCCCTTGTTCGTTTATGCTTAGTTGTCCTCTAACTCATAATTGCTTGGCTTTGTTCCAAAATTTGTCCAAAAACCTGAAATAACCACGTATTAGCCTTCTTGGTAAAGTGACCACCCTCATTTGTTCAACTAACATAAACATACTCAAAAAACATGCATAAACTATAAAAAATGGTGGATTTATCAAGAACAATTAGGCAAAATGAGTCCAATAAGTTACACAATTCGGGGCTCATCAGCAGTCGTGGGGTTGACCCTGTCCATCTGGCCTTTTTCCAACCACAAACCCGCATAACAATAAATACAACATTATCATATCTGATAACAAGACCTATCATAGCCTATCCGATGCAGCCCTTTGGTGAAAACTTAGCCCTTC
This sequence comes from Pinus taeda, assembly GCA_000404065.3. Lineage (NCBI taxonomy): Eukaryota > Viridiplantae > Streptophyta > Pinopsida > Pinales > Pinaceae > Pinus > Pinus taeda. The sequence goes on along the minus strand of APFE031155283.1, from coordinate 26,239 downwards.
CGGGAGGTCAGGGGTTAAATCTTCCCTGATCCCCAAAATTTTGGAAATAAGGGCACATTGGGCAAAATCCGGGTTGTCGAGTGTCAACACCGGACTGGCACATATCAACCAATCACACTGCGACATTTCATCAACTTGTTGACATCATCCTGGAAAAGTGGTGTATTCCGGGACAACACGCGTCCTACTGACATCATCCTACTAACCGTTGACCTTTGACTTTTAACTTTTGTCCTAATTTCCCCAAAACATTTGACTGGCTCTAACTTCTTCATCCGGACTCGGATTTATGTGATGTTGGCACCGTTGGAATCGTATCAACGAGCACTTAGACTTGATCATATTTTCATCTGCATTTGAGGGATTTGATCTTGAGGAAAAAATAGATCCAATTTGGATCAGCCTGGTAGGGAAAAAGTTTTTTTTCTTTCCTAGATGGATTCAGTGGGTACAACCAAATCCAAATCTACCCAGAAGACCAGGATAAGACCACATTCACCTGTCCTTGGGGTAATTTTTCCTATAGGGTCTTTCCTTTTGGCCTATGCAATGCTCTTGCCACTTTCCAGAGAGCAGTCTTGAGTATTTTCGCCGAATTAGTACATGATGTGGTGGAAATTTATATGGATGATTTTACACCTTATGGCTGCGATTTTCAAGAAGCCTTGACTAACCTACACAAAGTACTGCACAAATACAATGAAATGAACTTCTCTCTTAGTCCTGAAAAATGTGAATTCTTAATGACTGAAGGGACGGTGCTAGGTCATTCAATATATTAGCAAGGACTGCAGGTGGACCTAAACAAAATAGCAATCATCCAAAGGGTCCCACCTCCGCAAAAGCAAACAGATGTCAGGAGTTTCTTAGGGTTATATGGATACTACCGAAGGTTCATAAAGGACTTCAGCAAGTTGGCCTCTCCTTTATTTGGGTTGTTGGCCAAATACTCTGAGTTTATATGGTCAAAAAGTTATCAAGAGGCCTTAGACATTCTAAAGGGTAAGTTAACCACTACACCAATTTTTCGAGTCCCAAACTGGGCCCTCCCCTTTCATATTCATGTTGATGCCTCACACAAATCCATAGGAGCAACGCTAGATCAGATAGAGGAAAAACTGCCTTATGCCATCTATTTTATCAGTAAGAACTTGTCAAAGGTTGAGCTCAATTATACAGTGACTGAAAAGGAACTCCTGGCTTTTGTGCATTCTTTAAACAAATTCAGGCATTACATTACAGGCTATCAAACATTTGTGCATATTTATCATGCTACAATCAAATATTTAATGAACAAGCCAAATGTGAATGCTTGAATTATAAGATGGTTGCTTTTATTACATCAATTTGATCTAACCATTGTTGATAAGCCTAGTAAGGAAAATGTTGTTGCAGACTTTTGATCTAGAGTGAATCTTCCTTCAGGTGAGGAAGGAATGGTGGATGACCAATTACCAGATGAGCACTTGTTTGTTATTTTAGTCCTCTCTCCATGATTTACTGATATAGAAAACTATTTGGTATCAGCACAGTTCCCACAAAACTTGCCCCCCAAAGAAAAGAGCAAGATATTCAGGAAAAGTGCCCCTTCACCTGGATTGGGGGCAATCTTTTCAAACTTGGCCCAAATGAAATCTTGAGAAGGTGTGTAAGGGAAGAGGAAGTTTTTGACATCCTTCTAACCTATCATGATGGGCCTTGTAGAGGTCACTTTGCAGCAAAGAGGACAACATTCAAAGTGTTACAAGTAGGTTATTATTGGCCCATTCTTCATCAAGATGTGAAAAAGTACACTAGTCAGTGTGATCTATGCCAGAGGATGGGAAAACCTACCCAAAGAGATGAAATGCCCCTACAGCCTCAAGTGACTTTGGAGCCATTTGACAAGTGGGGCATGGACTTCCTTGGGCCTATCAACACTCCTTCAAAGCAAAAATAATAAATTATTTTGTGCACTGATTATTTGACTAAGTGGGTAGAAACCAAGGCAATTAAGGCAGCAATAGAAGAGAAGGTGGCTGAGTTCCTAAGGGAGAATGTATTTTACAAATTTGGGTACCCTAGAGAGCTAGTCACAAACTAAGGCAGCCAGTTTACCTCCAACATGATTGAAGAACTGCTCATCCATCACAAAATCAAGCATAGGACCTCCACTCCCTATCATACACAAGCTAATGAGCAAGTGGAGGTGACGAACAAGGCACTGGAGGGCATCTTAACCATGGTAGTGAACAGTAGCGAGAAGGATTGGGCAGAGAGACTATTTGAGGCCACCTGGGCCTATAATACCACATGGAAGACCACCACTGGATTTACACCCTTGTTGGTCTATGGGAAAAAAGCCTTGTTGTCCATTGAGTTTGAATATAACACATTGAGGATGGAAGCCCAACTAGATTTGGATCTCAGTCATGCACAAAAAGATATATTGTTTCAATTGAATGGCTTGGATGAATTCAAAATGCAGGCCCTCCTACATACAGAGATAGTTCAGCTTTAGAGGAAGATCTGGCATGATAAACATATTAAGGAGAAGCAATTTCAGGAGGGCGAATGGGCATTGTTATATGACTCTAGGTATAAAGACTTCAAGGGAAAGCTAAGGACAAGATGGCTTAGACCTTATGTTGTGGAAAGATGCCATGATAATGGCTTAGAGCAAATCAAAACTATAGATGAAGAAGCCATTTCGTTGCTTGTTAATGGGCACCGATTGAAAATGTACAAGAGACCTTTATCAAAATAGGAGTTCATTGAAAATATCAATAAAACAGTGATGATGGTGGAGCAATTTCCAGCTCCTCCCTCATCAATTCACTGAAAAAGAAAAAAGAATAAGGACTCAGGTGAAAACCTCCATGAGGCACCTAAGTCCCATCTTTGGGTTCAAAACCTCGTGAGGCATCCCAATGATGAAAAAAATAAAAAAAAGAATAAGAAGATCCCTGGGTGAAAACCTCCCTTAAGGCACCCAGGGCAAACAGCTAGGGTGAAAACCTCTCTGAGTTAGCCTAGTTGTTTTTCAAAAAAAAAAAGAGAAAAATATATAATTTTTATTTGCAGGTGGACGAGAAAGATAATTAAGGAGAAAAAAGAGGATCCAAAGGGAACCCTGCCTCACACATATTCATCTCCTCCACTCCTTACCATGCATCCATCCATCATTTCTATCGTTTTACCACTCCATTTCTTCGATTTATGTGAAGACCATGTTTTCTACAAGATCCCCTGAAAACCTATAGAATGATCCTGTAGGAATTATAGTAGCTCGAAAAACCTACAGGAAGTAATATGAGGGCACATGTTAGGTTTGTTAGGTCCCTAAAATTCATCCTAGGCATGATCTAACACCTCACCTCATCCACCATCATCATCCCTGCACCCACCATTCAAAATAGAAAAAGATCAGTTTCAACAGTTTCTGCTAGTCATAGAAAAAGAAAAAAACAGAGATGAGTGTTGAGTTCCAAAATTGCCTCTTTTTCAAGCAATTTCTTCATCCTTCTTCCTTTGTTTTCCGAGGAGGACATTTTAGTGATTTTCAAATTATATTATTATGTGTGTTATTTGGATAGGGTTTTGTCTTTTAGCTACGGAATGTAGCCACATTTCGCAGCTAACTGGCCATTCCGCAACCATCTCCATACTTTTGTAGGTTACAGATGTCGATAGAAGAAATGAGCCACATGGGTAGATGGGAAAATGTCAGCATATGGATGGATTCCTATCCATTTGATCAAATTTGAGGAGAACGACCCCGGTCAAAGGGGAGTCAACGGAGAAGTCCTATAACAGTTAGAACTCTATTTTGGCATGCAAATGAATCCAAGGGATGTTCTTGAAGCTGAGGATGTCGTTTGCCACCTACATAACCAAATCCAATAGCCACTATTCGTAGATTTATTGTTCAAGCCAACCGAAGACTAAATTCCTGGATGCACCACCTGTTCACGTGTTTGTTGTAGAAGACTTTTCTCTTAAAACAGTAGTGAACTTTTTCCTATAAATCTCAGCATTTGGAACATAGAACTAGTTAATGTTTGTGATGATGAAGTAGTGTAATTTCCATTTGTAAGCATGAGACATTTAGTACTCTATTTTCAATATAAAAAGCTCTGTTTTTTTTCCATATGGATACCTGAGCGTGTGAAGTGATTTTTGTGTTGCTAATCCTAGGCCGTGCAAAGGGCCCCTGCTTGGTCGAGGTTACTTTTCATTTTTGTACATTTCCATTTGTCATATTCTTTCGTTCAGCTGTACATTTATTGTGTTTTTATTTATGTCCATAATCATTTCTAACATTGTGTTCATTGTAGCTTTTGTCACTTGTTTCTACTAACTCTAATAGGTGCATTCTAGTTTAGCAGCAGTTCCTTAGTTTCTCTTATGCTCTAGCTTCTTAACTGTAGTTTTTTTTAAATTGTGTCAAGTAGCATCATTTCTTTTGTTGTTCCTTAGTTTTTAGTTTTTGAATTTAAGTTGTTTTCATGCCTTTGCTTATTAGGATAGTCACTCATTACATAAATGTATGTTTCCACAGCCTTTCGTTGATGGTTTATCCTCAAACTAAATGGTGAAATATGGAGTTTATGAATGATATTTCTTGATGTTCAATACCTTTGTTTCTTAGTGTAGTCACTCATATTATAAGAAAATATTTCCAGAGCCTTTCGTTGATGATTGATCTTCAAACTAAATAGCAAAGTGTTATGTTTATAAATGAGATTACTTGTTGTTCATTAGTTTAGAATTAGATAGCTTGAAGTTATTTTCTTGTCAATTTAAGCAACTCATGATTTAAAGAGATATTTCCAAAAGCCCTTCATTAATGGTTGAACCTCAAACTAAGTGGTGAAATGCCTTACTAATCACTGAGTTTTTCCTTGCACTTTTAATGTTTACTTCTTTTAGAATGGTGAAGAATGGAATCTCCCAAATGTTTCTATCATAAGGAGTTAATTTCTCCCTAAATTATATAGCATAGTGGTAACAGTGCTTCATCTAGTTTTGCTTTTACAAATAGTATAGTTGTAGTTTCAGTTTTGTTTCTTTCCTTTAGTTTAATTGCAGTAGTTCATTAGACTTTCGTTTTGCAAGTAGACTAGACAGCAGGAGTAGTTTTGCTTTCAGCATTTCATTTTCAGTTTGTTATATATAGCTGCAAATTCCATTTTCTCACTTAAAGTTTTGGTTTTGTAATTAGGTAGACAACAATTTTAAGAGTCTTTTAAGCTCCTATTTTGGAAACCATTACAATAGCAAGAAGATAAGCTTTGTCTTCACTTTCTTGTTTTGAAAACTCCACTTCCAAACTTGGCCTAAAAAGCACTTTTAGACTCTCACTTCATTCTTCTAGGTTTTAATTAGCAGTAGATTAAGATTTCAATTACATTGTAGAACTTTAGGAGTCAAAGGAACAAAACCCCAAAACAACATAAACTTGAAAATAGTGAGGTAAGAAAGGGTTATTTAGCACATATAGTGCACTACACTTCATTATTTTACGACAGTCGGATTGATAATTTATGTAGCAATTTAGGACACTAAATTGACTAAACATTTTGGCGCCGTTACCGGGGAAGTGTAGCTAGGTAGCCTTGTTAGCCTTACATAAAAAAAGGAGTTTAATAATTTCTCAAGTATTCTCTCCTCTTGCACTTGGTGTGATCTGGAGGATCAGAAAAAGAATTGTTATTCCAACTAAAAAACAAACGCAATGACATGCATAGAGAAAGAGACTCTAGGGGTAGATTTATAGCTAGCGGCAGAAGTTTGATTTCCGCAACTCCACCTACTCCACTAAGAGTTAGAAAAGACACACCTTCATCCCAGACTCATACTCCCAGCCATAGGATTCCTGGAATTAAAGAGGCAAAAACTCAGTTAGAAGATTCTCCCACTTCATCTACTTAAACAAACCTAGGAGAGAATACCTTTTTCACTTCTACGAGAGAGCCTATTGTAGTTGCGGAAGTAGGAATCCCTAGTGAAGAAGAAGAAGTAGAAACTCTCTCTCATCAGCCATTAGTAGAAGAACCAGAGGATTCTGAGGAAACTACCATGGCAGAAGAAGAACAAGACGGAGAATTCTCACTGTTTGGAGGAGGGGGTAGAGGAAACAATGGAAGAGTTAGAGGTAACAATGGAGGAGGTAGAGGTAACAACAGAGGAGGCAAAGAAAATAGGGAAGGATATAACTCATTTGGATTCCCTATAGTAGATGAGGAAACACATACAACAATGAAAAATATTTCACCATCTGTCCTTCCAAACTTTTATGGGTTGAGAAGTGAGGATCCTGAAACATTTTTGTTTGTGTTTGAAGTCTTATGCCGAACCTATGACTATCTAGAAGACTCTCAAAAACTCAAATTGTTCCCTTCAACACTAAAAGGGGCTGCTCTGAAATGGTTTATGGGATTAGTCACTCAATCCATTAGGACTTGGAATGATATGAGGCAGGCATTTTTGGATAGATACTTGGATTACTACATGCCTACCAATCATAAGGATGAGGTATTCAAAATGATGCAAAAGGAAGATGAAAACTTAGAGGATTTGCTTGAGAGGTTTAACTACAATTTGAAAAGAGAAAAAATGAACAATTTAGATGAAGAGACCTTGAAAGCTCTTTTGTTGAAGGCCATTAGAGATGAATGGATAGATATCCTAAACATGATGGGGAAGGGAGACATCTCTCAACTTCCATTAAATGACAGAGCAGAACTATGTGTCCATCTCTCAAGAGGAAAATCTAAAACTGGGAAAGGACCAAGAGATCCTTCTCTTATTAGAGCAAACAAATATGCAACTGGAACTGTAAGTAGGGAACAAATTAGAAATATGCTTGATGAGTTCAAACCTGATATTCTGGGGAGCCTTAGCGAGCAACTAGACACCCTCAAGATCCAAAACAAGCAAAAAAAAAAAGCTGATGCTTTAGACATCTTTTCTCCAAAATGCAGAAAGAAACATGCTCTAAGGGAATGCCCCTTAGATGCAAAAATTGTAGAAACTTGTATGATTTGTTCAAAAAGTCATGAGACAAAGGATTGTCCTTCAATTCCATGTCTTAAGGCTATCTTCCAAGAGGAAGTAATCCCAAATTCTGTAGAACCTGTTTGTTTTGTTGCAAGAAGACCTTGGCAAGGGCCACAAAATCAAGTATTTAACAATCCAATGAATTTTCAGCCCCCACCAAACAAGAATTCTTCGCAACAACCTTGGCCTCAACTTCAAAATCAGTATCAATCTCAACCATGGACACAAGGGGTACAAAATCCTTATGGGATATTTGCTCAATATTATCAATATCATCCATCTTATCAGAGCTATCCTCCCCCACAAAATTAACAGCAAAATCACAACCACAACTTCCAAATCAAAGCCATCACCTTTCGTTGCCATTTCCACAACAAAGTCAAAATCCTCAACTCTTACTTCCATTTCAACAAAATCCAAATCAACTACCAGCCCAACCATTGCCAAACCCCAATAATAAAATCCCTCAGAATGCTTACATGGTAGAAGGACAACAATTTCCTACTTACATGATTGTTCCTCTAGATCTTAATGATGTTCAACTTAGATCTGGTAGGATTTTAGAAAAGGAAAAACCTTCTATAGATATTCAAGAGCAAGATGCTTCTGAGGAGGACTCTTTGAAAGTCAATAAAAGTTTTGAGGGGACATCCCATCAAAACCAAAACATTCAACTCCTATAATTGAGCAACCTGCATCTACTTCTACACCCCCATTTCCTGAGAGATTACAAATTGATAGAGGAGTGGAAGAACATATCTTCTTACCCAATTATGATTTCCTAGATGAATTAAAGAATGTATGTATCAAGATTCCCTTTTTACAAGCCATTAGAGAAATTCCTATTCTATCAAAAACAATAAAGGAGTTGAGCATTAAAAGACCAGGAAGAAAACTAAGAGACACAAAAAGGATTCGCCTGGTAGGAAAAATAACAGATATCATGATGGGAAAGATTGCCATGCAGAAATATGTGGATCGAGGAAGTCCAATTGTCAAGACACACATAAATGGAATTGAAATTCCAAATGCATTGATTGACATAGGGGCAGCTATAAACATTATGAGTAGACAGACTATGGAACAGCTTAAACTTCTTAATCTTCTTTACATACCTACCTTACTGCAACTTGCAGATAGATCAGTAATCAAATTAGATGGTGTGCTAGAGGACATTTCAGTCTCCTTATATTCTGGGGAATATCCTGTTGATTTTATGATTTTAACTCCCAAGAATAATCTAGGAGGACACCCACTTATCTTAGGAAGACCTTGGCTGACCACAGCTGATGCTTTTATTAGTTGTAGATCTGGTGACATGTACATTTATGATGGTAGTTCAACAAATAAATTCACTCTGTATCCTCCAGTAAAATAAATCACAGAAATAGATGACAAGGAATGGATCGATGATGAAGATGTTATTCAACCTATCTTTACTATATCTGAGATTAGTGAAGATAGTCAAATTTTGAATACATTGGAAAAATTTGAAACATCTTCAGAATATGATCATGCACAATTTCAGGTAAAATCTAATGTAGAATATTTGTCATCTAGGCAGATGTCTCTCTATTCTATGGAAGAATTTGGTAGCTCTACAATTGAAATTTTTCCAAGTAGAACATTGAACATAAACAAAAACTTGGAGAAATTACAACCAGAGGAGCTAACCAAACTCATACAAAAAAATCTTGCTGCAATTGCATGGAAGTATACTGATATGAAAGGTATTGACCCTAAGACTTGTATCCATCACATCTATATTGAGGAAAATAGTAGACCAATCAGACAACCTCAGAGAAGGATGAATCCAAATCTTAGGGAGATTGTGAAAGAAGAGCTCCAAAAACTACTCAATGTAACTTCATTTACCCAATCTCAAATAGCCAATGGGTTTCTCCTTTGGTAATTGTGCCTAAAAATAATGGTAAATGGAGGATGTGCATTTATTACAGAGAATTGAAAAAAGAAACCTTGAAGGATCACTTTCATTTGCCCTTTATAGATCAGGTATTAGATACATTAGCAGGTAAAAAGTACTTTTCATTTTTGGATGGTTTTAATGGTTATAATCAAATTTAGGTAGCACCTGAGGATCAGGATAATACCACACTTACTTGTCCATGGGGAAAGGTGAGAATCAAAGGTTAGCAAACAGAAGAGGTATGATTCTAAAGGTGAGAATAAAACCCTTTTCAAATAGCATTATAAAAGCATAAGTTGTATAATTTGAATAATCACTACTCCTTGACGTGTTATAATGTGATTTGATTGTTGTCATAACTCCACCATGCCTTCCGACTTAATGCTTAACGGTCCCATGATTCGCCTTCGACTTTAACTCGTACTTAACTGTACTTTCCTACTCCACTTATTTAAACGGCTAATTATGTGAGCGTAACTCAATTGAATACGACTCTTTCATACACTGAGTTTCCCGTTTTTCTTTACTCCCGCAACCTTCTTATGAATGCAAGAACTTAGATTATTCGTTCAGTTCTCAGTCCTGTGTATGAATAATACTCTGCCTCCACGCCAGTCCTTACATCCTCCACACTGTTCCCGTGCATACGGTATTCCTGCTTCATATACCCTCCATAATTCATCCTCATATCCATCGTTTTTTCCCAGTTCCATATCCATCGATTTTCTCTACAGTTCTTTGGTATTCCATTTCCATCCCTATAATTGTTTTGTTCCCATATAACCACCATTTACAGAGTTTCTACACAGTGAAGAAAATTAGAATGGGTCTCATTGTAAGAACAGAGCCCATAGGAGTCAAGTTTATGGAAGGATACCCTTAGTTGAAGGGAAAATTGAAGAAGGCTAGCTGGCTGAAGTTCATCAAGAAATTCAATAGCCATCACAAAGAATTCACCAAAATATTTGCAAGATCTTTTGATGGGGAAGAAGTGGAAATTGATGATATAAGGTTCTCAATGACTGAATCTTCCATTGCAACTGCAACCGAACTTCCAAAAAATGGAGAAAGGTGGTTAAAAATAAGATTCAATGATGAGGCTTGGAAAGTTATTCTTCAAAACCCAGGTATGGATATGTCAATTTTCAAAAGAGGAATACCCATATCTGCATTAAAGGATAAATGGAGTAGTTTACTCTTGATTATTTAGAAATTTATCACATGTGAGGTTAGATATGGTTCAATGTACACATATCACATAAGTTTGTTGATGAACTTTTTGGAAAACGGAACCATCAATCTCCCTTACTTTCTGTTGAATAGCTTAAGGAAGATGTCCACCACTGTTCAAAAGAAAATAGAAGATATAGAACCTCACCTTTACCACCATGGTCTCATAAAAATTTTAGTTGAAAATTACTTGAAGGATATAAGAGACACATGGGAAAACTTCCTCATTTGAACTTTTTCCAAGATCCACCTAAGTTACCTGAAGGAAGTTCAGTTAAAAAGAGTAGGAAGAGGAGAACAACTCTTGCAATTCAAAATACTCCTGCCAGTTCAGCAAAATAAAACAATGAGGAAGAACCGCTCTCTGAAACTTTAACTGAGATCATGAAGCAAACAAAACATAGAGGAAAAATAAAAAGAAAAATTGAGGAAATCTATCAAACTCTTGAGCCTTCATCACAAGAGGAACAATTTTTCTCTGAGAAATTATTCCACATTAAGGAACAATCCAAGAAAGAAAAAGAAAAAAGGAAAAGAAGACAGGTCATAGAAGAAGAGAACATAGGCTCACAAGGTCTAAGGAGAAGCTCTAGGCTTAAAGGCAAAATGAAGAAAACAAAGACAAAAGAAGCCCAATTCATAGACTTGGGAGGAGAGACTCCAACTCAATCACATGATAACACCTCATTTGAGCAGAGTCCACAATATTCTCCTCAACTAGACTTTGAAAGTAGTCCAAGAAGATCATCTCCTGGGATTGACCCAGTTCAACAACAGATCTATGATTATATTGAATCATTGGAGCAGAAGAACACAATAGTAGATTAGGGGACTTCATCTAACCTTGAACAACCAGCTACATCACAAGAAACTATGATTCACTCACTAAAGCAAGAAATATATGAGTTAGAGGTCTTAAACAGGCATATTCAGAAGGAAAATGAAGCTTTGAAGGAACAAAACAAGATGGACAAAATCATTCATGACAATACCATGCTTCATTTGGGTCTGTGGCATAAGAAAAACTGAAAATTGTAGAGGAAAAATAGGAAGCTAAGCAAGGCCCTCATCAACCTTAAATATAGATTCCTTATGAGAAAGCCTAGAATGGCAGTGACAGCAAGGTGAAACAAGAAAAGGTTGGATGTTCTGGTAGAGTTTTCAGAGCAGATGCAGTAGAATAAGGATTGTTACAATTTTGGTTGCATGAGGACATGCAACAGCTTCACAGTGGGGGAATGTTGAGTTCCAAAATTGCCTCTTTTTCAAGCAATTTCTTCATCCTTCTTCCTTTTTTTTCCCATGCCAATGCATCCTAAACCATCAAAAGTCATTGCATGTTTCTTCTAGGAGTACATTTTAGTGATTTTCAAATTATATTATTATGTGTGTTATTTGGATAGGGTTTTTTTTTTTTTCAGCTACGGAATGTAGCCACATTTCGTAGCTAACTGGCCATTCCGCAGCCATCTCCATACTTTTGTAGGTTACAAGTGTCGATAGAAGAAACGAGCCACATGGATAGATGGGAAAATGTCAGCATATGGATGGAGTCCTATCCATTTGATAAAATTCGAGGAGAAAGACCTCAGTGAAAGGGGAGTCAACGGAGAAGTCCTATAGCAGCTAGAACTCTGTTTTGGCATGCAAATGAATCTGAGACATGTTCCTGAAGATGAGGAAGTCGTTTGCCACCTGCATAAACAAATCCAACAGCCACTATTCTGAGATTTACTGTTCAAGCCAACCGAAGACTAAATTCCCGGATGCACTACCTGTTCACGTGTCTGTTGTAGAAGACTTTTCTCTTAAAACAGATGTGAACTTTCTCCTATAAATCTCAGCATTTGGAATGCAGAACTAGTTAATGTTTTTGATGATGAAGTAGTGTAATTTCCATTTGTAAGCACGAGACATTTAGTACTCTGTTTTCAATATAAAAAACTCTCATTTTTTTTCCATATGGATACCTGAGCGTGTGAAGTGATTTTGCGTTGCTAATCCTAGGTCGTGTAGAGGGCCCTTGCTTGGTCGAGGTTACTTTTCGTTTCTGTACATTTCCATTTGTCATCTTATTTCATTTAGCTGTACATTTATTGTGTTTTTATTTATGTCCATAATCATTTCTAACATTGTGTTCATTGTAGCCTTTGTCACTTGTTTCTACTAACTCTAATAGGTGCATTCTAGTTTTAGCTGGAGTTCCTTAGTTTCTCTTATGCTCTAGCTTATTAACTATAGTTTTTTTTAAATTGTGTCAAGTAGCATCATTTCTTCTGTTGTTCCTTAGTTTTTAGTTTTTGAATTTAAGTTGTTTTCATGTCTTTGCTTATTAGAATAGTCACTCATTACATAAATGTATGTTTCCACAGCCTTTCGTTGATGGTTTATCCTCAAACTAAATGGTGAAATATGGAGTTTATGAATGATATTTCTTGTTGTTCAGTACCTTTTCCTTCTTAGTGTAGTCACTCATGTTATAAGAAAATATTTCCAGAGCCTTTCGTTGATGATTGATCTTCAAACTAAATCGTGAAGTGTTATGTTTATAAATGAGATTACTTGTTGTTCATTAGTTTAGAATTAGATAGCTTGATGTTATTTTCTTGTCAATTTAAGCAACTCATGATTTAAAGAGATATTTCCAAAAGCCCTTCGTTGATGGTTGAACCTAAGACTAAGTGGTGAAATGCCTTACTAATGACTGAGTTTTTCCTTGCACTTTTAATGTTTACTTCTTTTAGAATGGTGAAGAATGGAATCTCTCAAATATTGCTATCATAAGGAGTTAATTTATCCCTAAATTATATAGAAGAGTGGTAACAATGCTTCATTTAGTTTTGCTTTTACAAATAGTATAGTTGCAGTTTCAGTTTTGTTTCTTTCCTTTAGTTTAATTGCAGCAGTTCATTAGACTTCAATTTCGCAAGTAGACTAGACAGCAGAAGTAGTTTTGCTTCCAGTATTTCATTTTCAATTTGTTATAGATAGCTGCAAATTCCATTTTCTCACTTAAAGTTTTGGTTTTGTAATTAGATAGATAACAGTTTTAAGAATCTTTCAAGCTCCTATTTTGGAAACCATTACAATAGCAAGAAGATAAGCTTTGTCTTCACTTTCTTGTTTTGAAAACTCCACTTCCAAACTTGGCCTAAAAACTACTTTTAGACTCTCACTTCATTCTTCTAGGTTTTTATCAGCAGTAGATTAAGATTTAAATTACATTGCAGAACTTTAGGAGTCAAAAGAACAAAACCCCAAAACAACAAAAACTTGAAAATAGTGAGGTAAGAAAGGGTTATTTAGCACATATAGTGCACTACACTTCATTAGTTTACGACACCTGAATCGATAATTTATGTAGCAATTTAGGACACTAAATTGACTAAACAATGAGTAAGAGCATTACATGAATGTCCTTTGCTCTACACACACTCCTACTCCCTCTGTCCATTCATTGCACCATCCTCACAACCCCAACCAACAACATGATTAAAGAATTCAGAGGGAGATGTAGCTATAGGACATCCTGTAGGAAATCCTGTAGCAGTCTATCCCATAGAATGCCAATCACCAGCTACAGGTCTTCACTAGGATGATCCAGGAGCTCCACATCAACAATAGCATTGGATCTTCAGTCACCGATACCTGCAAAAGACAAGAAACCATTAACAGATAGCAAGAGGAGGAAGAAGAATTGCATGCAGCAAATAAACAACGCAACACCTCTGATCTTCGACAACTGCAGCATGAGCTCAAAACCATAGGTAAGTATCTCGCTCACTCACTCATATGCATCATTTAATCAAAAGTTGTAAGGGTTAGGAGATAGTTGGTTTATAAGTGAAAAGGTGGCCAATTAACTTGGCCACCTTCGTTTAGTCAGCACATGCAAAACCGGGTGTCCTCTCACACGTGGCTATAATCAACTCAAAGACAGAGGAGGAGTAGGAAAAGAAGTGGTTAAACTACGTATCTAAAAGGTGGGAGATGATTACGAGGAGTGGGAAATTATGAGATGGTAATGGGGACCAACGGTCAAAAAATGGCAACGTACCTCTACTGCCAACACACCACCTCACCCCAAAACACCATAAAGGGAAATAAAACATTGTTCGCATGCATTCATGCATTCCACCTCCTCAAAAATCCCTCACTCAGTTCACTCTCATAACTCTGGCCACCCACCGAAAACAAGGATCCATCGTTCTGCACAGGAATTCCTGCAAGAGCATGCATAGGAAGTCCTACAGGATATAGTGTACAGGATACACAAAGGCAGTCTACAGGATAGGTAGAGAAGAGTTCAAGAGGGGATATCATGTGAATTGTCCACTTCCACCATTCTAAAGAGGTAGGCTCTAAAATTCCATCCCCATTTACAAACAAATGAACCAGAAATACTCTAAAATCTAGTGAATTTATCAACTGTGAGAGGTGAATTCCATACACAGTGAACTCTGTTTTGCTCCTGCATTTAAAAAAAATTGTGTCAACCCTCTCATTTTTTCCTTAAGCTTCATAAGCAAGATGACAGGAGGTTTAATAGGAGAGAGCCCACAAACACTATGAGGATACAAAAACACCCCCAGGTGCTTGAAATCTTTACAAGACACAACTAGATGGGGTTTTTCGAAAAATTCACAGGGTATGATGATGAGGTTGCTCAAGAATTTTCTCATTCCCTCACTCCACACAGCATAATTTGTGCCACTATTCTAGTTAGAAACCTCACTATAGATCTTAACCCAGAGCTCATTAGTAGGGTCACCACACTTCCCCTAGGAATTCCATGGAGAAAAAAAGACAAAGAAGACAGTCAGGTGGCAAAAGGAAAATTCTTTTTAGAAGATGAAGAACCCACTGAGGACAAAAATGGAGTAAGGAGGGACAGTTTTCCATACCCATGGAGTGAGGTAGGCTACCAACTCATCAAATATATCTCATGTGAGGTTAGATATAGTGTTGTTTATGGATATCATTTCAAGATCCTTGAAGAATTAAGATTTGGGGTAGAAACACCAGTTCACCAAAGACTTAGCATACCCTATTTCTTGATGTAATCACTCATAGACTCCAGCAACAAAGTGAAGGAAGGGAATTCCCAACAATTGGCTCACCATGGGTTGATTAGGATCCTCATTAAAGATGACATAAAAAACCTCAAAATCCCTATAACATGGTCAATATTCAGAGACTTGCTAGCAGAGGATGACATCAAAACCCTCACTTATGATGTTAGTCCTTCTGTCAGTAAGGAGGAGGAAAAATAGGAAGAAGAAGATACAGAGCTAGATATGGATGAGATGGATGAAGAAGAAGATAACATAGAGGAACAAGATGAAACAAAAGAAGAAGAGGGAGAAGAGAAGGAGGAGGAGGATGAGACGGAGGAGGAAACTAAGGAATAAACTGATGGAGATGAGGGAGAACCACAAGAGGAAAAAGACAGGAAAAATAGAGAGAAAGAAGGCATTGAAACAGAAAAGTAACAACACAAGGAGGAGTGACCTATTGTGTCTCTAGAGGCCATTGAGAGGGAGGTATTAGTTTCCCTCACTGCTCTCAGCACCCCAGTCAAGCAAAAAGGAAAAAGGAGGCAAACACCACTATATTTCATAATAAGAAAGAGCACAAGAATCAAACAAGGGAAGCCACAAATATCAACAAAAATTCCTTTGAAATTGAAGATTCCCCTACAGAAAGAGACAAAATACCTTCCCCTAAGTCACCAATCACCTATGTAAGGAGGCCTAGTACTAGATAAACTTCCTCAAAGGGTAAGGCTATCCTACAGGATCCACAGCAAAACCTACAGGAAGCAAAAACAGTCCTAGAGGATACTCTGTTGAAACTACAAGAAGCATAAACATTGGAAAGCAAGGTAGGGGAGCAAAAAGAAAGAAAAGAAGAAGACCTAGAGATAAAAGAACCAAGCCCCCAACCTAACCTGGACTCCTATTACTGGTTTATTGGAGGAGGCAAGGTCATACCTCAAAAAGTTTCCATCCCATTGTTTTTCGAACTTGAGAAAGAGAGGGCTAGAACCCACTGATTTTTGCAAATCTCCAAGTTAAAAGGGGTGGAATACATTGGGCACATGGAAGAGAAACTGAAAGAAATGGGCAAAGAGCTAAGTGGCTTAAGGGACAGAGAAGCAATCATGAGAAGTCAACTTGAGAGAGAAAATGCATGGTTGAGGGGACAGCTGCAGGAAAGAGAGAACCAACTAGCATGTATGGCTAGCCTCTCCTTGGAGGCCATCTAGTGTAAGATGCCAGCTAAATCCTATGCTCTTTACCTCAAAGAACAATGGCTACAGTTTCATATTAAAACACTAGCACAAAGGGGAACCATGCCATTTCAGAACTACAGGCAGTTTATTGATCTCTGTGATCAAATTGCACTAGAGGATAGGGCCAAAATGGCTGATTTTTATTTGCACAACATGGCCCTCACAGACATGAATGTTTGGGACCCTAATGCCAAGCTAGGAGATCTACAATTAATGGCGTTGGCATCATGGATGAACCATGAGGAGTCAAGAGCTGTAGAGATGAAAAGAATATTGGCCAGAGCAAAATGAACCTCTTTTCATTAGAGTTGAACAATCATATCCCATGGCCCTAATTAGCACCCATAATTTGATTGCAAATGATCTTGAAATGGCACCTAGATATCTTGCTGCCCAAGAGCAAGAAATTTCACATTTTGAGGAAATGTTTAGGCTGCTAGGGGATAATAGTATACATGCCTACCTAAGGAGATGGAACACATTGCCACACAGCTTGAAGATAAGAGAATATCACTTCCCTAAAAGGTTGAGAGAGGCACTCAACAGGACACCTATGCATAAGCAATCAATGCAAAGATTGAAGGTCAATTGGATAGGCCTAAAACTCAGTCCACCACTACTCCTAGGGATGCTAAAAGGGAGAAAAGAAGAAGAGGGAAAGAGGCAGTGGGAAGAAGTAGAAAACAAAACAAGCTTCTATGAACAAGAAGAAGAGACCATAGCAAAGGCGTGGGATGTCAGAGAGGCTACCAGGGCCATGAAAGAAATGGATATTGACTAAGTTGCTAAGAGGATGAGCAACACTTTCTGTATGGGGGTGATGATGAGCCTCATCATTGGGTAATTCTATGGGCCTTAATTCACCTCCTAGCTTAGTCAAACCAACTATTCTCATAACTTATTGCATACTTTTGATTATATTTTGTTTATGAGATGAGTTAGAGTTGGATATTTTGATTTGCGGTCTAATGTGCATTTAGTGCAGGATTAAAAGATAAAATCAATGAATTTTGGCAAAGACCTGGGTCAAAACTCGAATTGGACAAGGGAGAGGAATTATAGAAGGGAAATCCTCCTCATTTACTACCCCTCCATTCTAGTATTCCTCCATCAGCTTGGAGTGCAAACATACAAATCATGAGGACTAGAAGGCAGCCGAGCAAGTGAAAGACGAAGCACCAGTTTATCTTGAGCTTGGGAGTCAAGCCTCCCTAATTTTAAGGAAGTCGTTGGAGACTTCATATGTATAAGTAGAGAGACCTAGCACCTTAGTAGGATTCAGATTTTTTTATTCTAAAACTCTACTCTATTTTCAAGTTGCAAGACTTGTGACAGTTTTTTATGTAATCCATTATTTTGATAATAAGAATGAGTTTTGTTTTGAGCCAGCACTGAGTTAACTTAGAGGGTTGAAGCTCTTGGGTTAGGGCCCAACCCTATCATCCAAGGCTCCTCTTTATGTATGCTAGCATAGATTCATAATTTAATTATTCATTTGCTTAGTAGTTGCATTTCCATTACCACATTGTAGATTAGATTGGTCGTATGTTAGTTTGCTTCCATTTTTACCTTCTTTCAATTAGCAGGTCATCAAGGAGAGAAAGGATCACCATAAGTTTGTCAGCAGGTGTCTCGGCCTCACTTCCTCCCTCTGGGACCATGACTTGAGGAAGAGACCCTTCAGCAGCCCCAAAAACACATCTTTCTAGTTCTTGCATGAGCTTTGAAGTTTGTTGTCTTGATTCATCATTTGGTTCATTTCATTGTCATATTTTTCCATTATTCCATTTCTACAATAATATCCCACTCATGCTTTCATTCCCTTCATCACTTTCTTTGTGCATAATATAGGCAATTGATTCAAGTTTTTCTATTTTATGAAAAATGTATCTTGTTGCATACTTCTTGGAAAACACACATGTTTTAAGAAAAGTAGGTACTTCAGGAGGAGATCCAGACTTCATCACCAGCAACCACCTTCCACCTCACCCACCTTAGCCATCTCTTGTTCCACCATCACCCTCACTAGTTTTTTTGTCCTTTTTCATTGAAATTCCCCTAGATACATTGAGCAAATCTAGTCATCTCTTCTCTTGGATATTGACTCCTGAGTGTTCCTAGACCTTCTAACACCCCATCCCACTCATCACACACCTTTTTCATGCTTCCCAACACCTCCAACACTTCACAATTAGCTCTCGGTTGTATCCTATAGGTTTCCTGTAATTCCTACAGGATCATCCTGTAGTTTTCTAGTACATCTTGTAGGTTTTCTAGAAACGGCCTGTTTTGAGGCCAAATTGATGGGGAACCTCTAGGAAGTCACAAAAAGTCTCCTAGGACCCTTCCACACCATCCAATTGCTCCCATAAGCCTTTTATCCATCCTCCATCACCTTCCATCCACCTCTCACATCCACAAGAACAATTAATTTGCATACTTGATTTTGCCTAAAAAACCAAAAAAGTGAAAATATATCTAGTTTAGTTTTCTTGCTTACACATTAGTATGGTTTGATGCTCTTTACTTCTGTAGCTTAGATAGCAACATTAGGTTAGTGATGATTTAGCAATTCTGCTTAGCACAATGGTTTAAATGGTTAATTAGGATATGGTGTGATTTAGCATTACATGTTGTTTTCTTAATTACTACAATAGTGTAGCTCTCTTAGAATAGATTTGCTCTTCTTCCATGAAAGAATCAAGATTCTTCTAACTCTATAGAAGTTTGGCTTGGAACCCCTAGGGTCTCTCGCCATATTAACAGTGACAATAGGCAGGACCTTCACTTTTACTTATGCATATAGCACTGTCACTTCCAAGTTTGTACAAACCTTGGGTTGATAAGTAAAGCTGGTAGCCCAGGAGTTGCAGCATCCTTGCTGCAATACTGGCTCTCATTAGCTATTGATCCTAGTGTACCAAGCATGGGGTGCTTTTTTTAGTCCATGCAATGCTCGCTTGAGTCAACACACATGCGACTCTCTATTGAAGGTCTAAAATCCTTTAGGCTGCTCAATATACACCTCTTCCTCGATCATATCATTTAGGAATGATGTCTTTACATCCATATGATGTATCTTCCATCCCATATATGTTGACAGTCCTAGAGTGGATCTAATTGATGAGTACCTTGCAACATGAGAAAAAGTCTCATCATAATCAATCCCCTCCACTTGAGAAAACCCTCTTGCCACAAACCTGGCCTTATGTTTCTCCACACTACCATCCACTACTTGATTTACCTTGTAAAGCCATCTGGAACTCACCACTGACTTGTCTATTAGTCTTGGGACCACATCCCAAACACTATTCCTAAAAATGGAGTCATACTTCTCAACCATGGCATCAACCCAAACTGGTTTCTGCACTGCTTCCTCAAAAGAGGATGGCTCTATCTCTACACATCTGCTCATCAAATCCATGTAGTTAGTACGTCTTTGGTGACCTCTTATGCATGTGCTATGATGTGGGTGCTCCCATATTCTCTCTAGAATCATGCAATAACATGTTAGCCTCTGTGGTGCGCTTTATCCCATCTTTGGAAGACTCTACAAGAATGGGTGTCTCCACTTCCTGATCCTGGGCATGTGGCTGCTCCACATCATCCCGAAGTTCCTCCTTAGGAGCTAAAATATCCTCAACCGCATGTAGCTGAATCTCCCACTCAAGGGAACATCTCATGGCCTTCTCAATATCAAATTTAATATCTCTGTGAACCACTTCATCCTATTGATGGGCAAGTACACCCGATGGTTGTGAGGTGTATCAGTGTACCCCAAAAATATGCCCAACTCTGCTATTGGCTCAAGCTTTTTCTGTGCATATTTGGTTACATGGTAGTAGACTGATGAACCAAAAATCCTGAAGTGTGCCACATCAGGTTTCTTCCCTAAAAAATCATCTTCTAGTGTACTCACCCCAAGAATTCGATGAGCGCTTCTATTATGTAAATAAACAGCTTTGTTGCATGCTTCATCCCACAAGTGCAATGGTACGCCCTTATCATGCAACAATGCTTGTGCCGCTACCACAATACTCTGGTTCTTCCTTTCAGCCACCCCATTCTACTGTGGGTTATGAGGTGCTATCAACTCTCATTGAATGCCTTCTGATGTTGTAACGCCCTCCTCCCACATCGACCCAAGTAACCATGCCAATCAGGTTAAACATGAGACGAGAGGCTACTATGATCATATTTGACCTTCTAGGTGACCTTAAGGAAGTGGAATCAATGGAACATCACACACAGTCATCTAACATCATCAATAGAACTCTCAGGAGACAAGTCATCCACTCAGACAGCCTGTCCTTGGGTCCCACTATTTTTCTAGACCTTTGAGTCCATAGTCGCTCTCATGCTATGGGAAAGAGGGTGGCCAAAGACCCAAAGTCGCTCTCATAGGCCTACTTGCCAGCGACTTTGGACCAAACTTGCCAGTTATGTGCCAACAACCCTGGGAACTAAACCACTTTTTCAGGCCCAGAGCCCAGGCCATTGCCTAGAATGGAATGAAAGCTCATAATCAAGTAAAGTACACGGAAACATTGTTGCAAAAGTAAATATTTGATCAATATCTTAACCAGACCCCTACTAGCCATGATAGGAATTTCATCAAACATATTGTCAACATGTAACTTGTAGGTGTAAACAACATAATTAAGTGTAGGGATCTCATACTTATTTGAGAATCTCCATGAACCATTGTTTCCTCATGTCATTTGCTGCCTTGTCACTTATTAGGTCATGGATACAATATCCATTCAAATACAAGTAAAAACATGCTGACAGCCAAACATAGTTGCTACCATAAAATTTACATATAACCAGCATAATAGGAACATAATTACAATGAACATATCAACCATCAAAATCCATATATATATCAGTACATTTACACATGAAAATCAATGGAATGAATTTCTCATTAATCAATGCAATGAACCAACCAATGATGGGACTACCACGTTCCATGCAACCATAGATTGGCTGAGCCATTCTCTCTTTAGCCAATCACCCTCGTGCCATATTCCAAGCATGAGTGTGGGACTCATAGAACACATCAAAAACACTAATCAATGTAGATTCCACCGGAGTTCTATGCCTACACCGTGAGGAATTTGAGTGCCTCCTAATCTCTCAGGCTTTATCGTGCGTCCGCAGTCTCATCCATGGATCACTAGGCCCTACACTGAGAAATACTCTCCAGGATTTACCATGCATTCTGTACCAGAATCACTAGGTCCAACGGAGAGAAAATCCACCTCTTGGATTTACCATATATCATGTCATTCATCAACAAGGATTCCTAGGCCCACCAAGGGACACAATATGGATTTACCTCAACCCACAGTTCGGTTCATGGGCTACTAGGCCAATGGCTCTAGGCATCCTCAGTTTGGTTTAGGGACCACTACCACCATTTGTTTGCCAATTCGGAGATCCACCCCACTCAACTTTGAATCCAATCTGTCCATCCCACATAAACCGAATGAGATACCCCATCTCATCAAAGTTATCAGGAAATGGAAAGGCTAGGTTGAAAATATTGTCACACCTAGAAAAAACCATGCCATGGTAGAAAAGAAACACATGCAATCCCATGCATCCAAAATCTAGCAAGGAAAATACATATGCAAGTCGATAACTGTAATGAAGCTTGTTATAGTTGTTTGATCCTGCCTTTCTCTGCTTGATCTTTGCTTCTGCTTGTCTTCTTTGCCTTTCTTGCTCCAATGCCAAAGTGCTCCAAGAAAACTCTAAGTGTCCAAGAGTATGAGAGAGAGAGAAAGAATAATGAAAGAGCTCCAAAGCTAAACTCAAAAAAGGTTACTAACTGATCCTCAGAAGCCTTTTTATGAATGAGGCCTCTATTTTCTTCATTTTCCATTATTTTCCTTCATTTTCCTCCTCACATGCAACCTATGACATTTCACCTCCCTTGTCTCCTAATTTCCATTATTTTCATAAACAATTGTGCCAAAAATGCCTTTTTTCCTTTCCAAAGCCTTATCCATTGCCTTTGCCAATTTCCTTAACCATAAACAACCAAATGAACACACAATAGGATGTTCGGGCTAACATTCAACTTGGAATAAGTGTCCCATTCATTCGTGGTTATTGTTTTTAACTTTTATTACATGGATTTTTTCACTAGGGTTGTTACAGAACCCTCCCCCTTATGGGACACCGTCCTCGGTGTTCAATCACACATATACCTCAGCAACCTGTTGAAAGAAGACATACTGCTCATGGAGCTTTATAACATAGCTCGATGCAGTATTTACCATGAAAGATCTGGTCAAGAGAAGAGCATCATGACAACATGAAAACATACTGCATAGTGGAGCTTTATATCACAGCTCATTACGATATTTACAACGATCATCCTGCCGAGTGTCAATCCACATGACATCAGACCATCATGATAACATAACCACATGATAGCATAATAACATGATAACATAACCATAATGATATGACACCCCTACCGCATAGTGGAGCTTTATAACACAGCTCATTATGGTATTTACGTCCATACACAGGTGTACATATAGCAACATCACCATAAATATAGATACCAAAACATATGACAAATCATATATCAAAACATATATCAAACATATACCAACATTATATCTAGGCATATATCAAAACATCATATAGCATATATCAACCATCATAAAGCATATATCGATTACCATAAATAATATACTAAATCAACATAAAGAAAATACTAAAACACCATGAAGCATTTACCAAACCGTCATAAGCAAATACTAACCACCATAAGCAGATACTAGCCACCATAAGCAATCACCAAACCACCATAAGAAATCACTAAACCACCATACCAAAGTTGCTTTGCCTCAACTAGCAAACAAGGAAGGATACATGGCTCGCATTTGATCTGCCATCTCCCATGTAGATTCATCAAGCCCAAAGTGCTTCCATTGCACTTTAACTTGCTCGATTGCTTGGTTCCAAAGCATGAGCACCTTTTTCTGCAATATACACTAAGGCTCTGGCTATAATTCTCCATCTCGTTCCACCTGCAATACAGACCAACCAATCTCATGATCAACATCCTTAACATGCTTCTTAAGCAAAGATACATGGAAAACGTCATGGAATTTCACTGTCAAAGGCAGTTCAAGTCAATAGGCTACTAGCCCAATCCTCTCAATGATACTGAAGAGTCCACAAAACCATGGTGCCATCTTGGCACATAAGCCAATCCGCAAGGAGCTCTTCTTCATTTTGATGTGCAAGTACACCTGTTCTGTTATAGCTCTGATACCACTTGTTGTAGATCTAACCTAAAAATATTATAGATCTGATATGAAAATATAAGATAATGTAAATAAACACAGAAATAATATGAAATGATTCTTTATTGATCAAAACCCTTAAGGTAGGGAAACACCATACATTCACTCCTTAAGGAAGGAGAACAGTCCACAAGCCATATGCTTGTACATACAATAATTGTTGACAATATTTCTTGACATCCTCCATGTGGAGTCTCTAGCCTCTATATAGGCCTCATACATGCAATACCATGGATCATTACCATGGTTCCCTCATACCATCCACTAATACCATGGGCCCAATACATTATTACTAACTACTTGTGGTCCCTTACATGATATGGGTTAACCACCTTATTTATTACTATGGCCCATCCCATTATTACATTATTACCTTGGGTACCTCCCTCGGTACCCCATATTATCCCCCCTAGGTATATAACACTCCACCCCCCTTAACATGTTTCGTCCCCGAAACATGGGAAGAAGACAAATAATAAGATCTACTCAAAAGAGTAGTCCACTGATACCATGCACGTGTATCTAGCCATCCAAGAGAAAGGTGAACCCTCGATCTCGCTGGTGCCTCGCTCACTTGAGATGGAAGTTGACCATGACAACTCTTTGATGTGTAGTAGGTGGATCTTCAATCCTTGTTATCCGTCATACGGGGGTTGTTGTCCTTGTGGCTAATTGGTTGCCTTCTTGTTGGTTGTTTTCTTGCGGAGTGATGTGGGTGATGATATGTTGAAGTTTTAACCCATGGTGTCTTTTTCTTTAATTCACCCTGCTGTGGTGCCTGTTGTGGTGGTCTTCTTTTCCAATATGACTTCAACACTGAACCCTCATCAGATGTGTCAGCATGTTACCTTTTCGGCTCAACCTCTGTTTGTGTTGATTATCAACCATCAACTGCCACATCTGATATGTCAGTCCCTGAACATCTTCTGCGTCAACCTCCGTGGACTCTACCTGTTTATTGATGGAAATATCCTGTAATGTAATTTTCTTCTTTTTATACCAGAGCTTCAGGAATTTCTTCTGCACATTAATATTTATAATACCCATTGATTCCATCCATGGGTATCCTAAAAAAACATCCATATTATCTGTCTCTGAAGTATAAAAATCACCATGCAACAGATACTTATCCATAGAAATCTTCAAATCCTTATACACTTGGACATCCTCATCATCCACATGTGTGTTTTCAATGTGTTTTGCAGGAACTTGCATTTTTTTTGCCAAATTAACATTGATAAAATTATGCTTGCAACTAGGATTTATAGAAACAATGATCTTCTCTTTCTGAATCAATCCATGAACCTATAATAAGGAGATACCAACAAAAAATAACCCTTTAGGTTCCTTGGTTTCCTTCTTTCCTGTAAAAATAAAATCTTTGCTAGGTTGTGTATCTGTCTGTGTGAGCTTATCCACAAGAATTTTACGGTCAAAGTGGTCCATAAGAGCTTTTTTGAAGGCGTCCCAAGTCAAGAACCTTCCATAGCCACGTTGATGCCCTTGCCACCATTGTCGTGTTTCATTGTCCAAGTACATGCTTCCCAACATAAGCTGAGTTTCATCATCATAGATGTGATTCAATTTGAAATATTTTTCCATTTGTACTAGCCATTTGGCTGGATGAAAGCCATCAAATTTATACAAGTCCTCAATTTCTGATCTAGGTATGCCATCACCAAAAAATTGGCGAAAATTTGAAATGGTCACAATTCCGTCAATATTGCTAAGAATCCCTATTATGACCTGTTTTTAGAAATAGAACAATCATTCTGCATCTACCCATGTGATAGAAATCTTGATCCAGGCACTGGAATTTCAGATCTGTGCTGCAACTCTCCCGCCGTCACAAAAAATTCTGCAAAAAAGAGCTGATTTTAAATCAGCGATATCTCCCTCATCCGGGCTCCGATTCAACTGATTTTTTTTTTTTGAAATTGGGTATTTGTTCACAAAGAATCCAGATCTACAATTATATTTTGCAGATCTTGCACCAGGACGTCCAGATCTGCGTCGTAAACTCGCTACCCTGAAAAATTATCTGCAACCCCGCTGATTTTTAGATCAGCGATATCTCCTTCATCCGGACCCCAATTCGACCGATTTTTTTTTGAAATCGGGTATTTTTTCACATAGAATCCAGATATGCAATTAGATTTTGCATATCTTGCACCAAAATTTACAGATCTGATCTGCAAACTCGCCGCCCCTGAATCCTGCAAAAATAAAAAAAAAATTCTCCACTTTTTTGCCCAAGAAAGTGCTCTGATACCACTTGTTATAGCTCTGATACCACTTGTTGTAGATATAACCTAAAAATATTATAGATTTGATATGAAAATATAAGATAATGCAAATAAACCCATAAATAATATGAAATGATTCTTTATTGATCAAAACCCTTAAGGTAGGGCA
>APFE031155273.1:0-20435 GCA_000404065.3 Pinus taeda | reverse complement strand
AAGAAGAGGGAAATATACTTCCTTTGTAAGAATATGTGTGGAAATGGGTCTATCATAAGCTCTTCCAGATGAGGCTAATTTGGAAGTTTTTGATGACAAGTGGGTGCAGACCGTGGACTACGAGCATATCCCATTCAGATGCCATATATGCCATGAACATGGACATCTCTTTAGAGATTGCCCTCTCGGTAAAGTAGACAACAAATAATACCTCAATACTTTGAAGGATACATAAAGCTTTCAGAAAGTGGCAAGCATAAGTAATGGGGGAAAAAAGGGAATGAAGAAACAACAAAACGAAAGGCAGAAAGTCATTCAGAACAAGTTTCAAGTGTTGGATGAGAATGAAGAAAACACGAAATATGATCTATCTCATGAGAAAGATCCTAATGAAAAAGAAAAGGAAGAAGATAGAAAACACTCTCAAGATATGGTACATCAAAATGAGACTACTATGAGTGATGCAGAAATGGAAATGGGCTAGGAAATGACTTAAAGCGAAATAGATCTGGAAGATCATGAATTACAGGAAATTCTAGACAAGGAAAACTGGATCTGGAAGGATTCTTGAGGCAAGGATCCAAGGGACGAATACAATCAATACCTCTGGAAGAATTCTCTCAGATACAATAGTTATTTTTATGGAAAACCTAGGAAAGAGGGTCGGATAAAGGTAAAAGTATTCACAAGTAGGAGCACAAAGGTGCGTAAACTATGAAATCAACTCCAGGATTAGCATCTAGAAATCCAGGAAAGAATAGGGGCAGGAAAAATAAAAATGAGTTCTTGATGCAGTGTGGAAAGATAATGATAGATTCGGGTAAGATGAAAGACCTGACTAGGTACTCTTTCACAAATCTTTAATTATGAATTTCATATCTTGGAATATCAGAGGTCTAGGCAGTAAAAAAAAACAAAGAATGTTAGGGCAGAGAATGAAACTAGCAACACTGGATATAATCTTTATTCAGGAAACAAAATTTTCCATTCAAAAGTTAAAGAAAATACATAGAAAATGGATGTACAGATTTGAGTTTCTTGAAGTGAAAGGAGAAAACAAAGTGGGTGACATATTCACTCTATGGAACCCCCATAGAAATAGTATATTAGATGCAGATGCATCAAGAAATTATCTTTCTGTAATTTTTAAACCAGTGAGACTTGTGGACACTTTACTCGCCACAAATGTTTATGGGCCACAAAGAATAGATGAGAAACTAAGACTACTAAACTCCTTGGCAAAGCTCAGTAGAAGATATGAAGAAATACCTTGGGTCTTGGGAGGAGATTTTAATATGATTAAATCACTTTCAGAAAAAAAAGGAGGCATCAGATTGCTAAATAAAGAGTCTGAATTGTTCCAAAGCTTTACAAATGATATGAATCTGGTTGACTCGGCAATGCATAATGGCCTTTATACTTGGAACAACAAAAGAGGAGGTGAGGCTGAGGTCACCTCCAAGTTAGATAGATTTTTTTTATCTCAGAGGAGCTTATGCTATCAAATAGAGAGATAACAGCTAAGGTTCTCCCCTTTGGAGGTTATGATCACTGGCCGATACAATTAGAACTCAAGGGGTTTAGTTCTCCCAAAAACAGACCCTTCAGGTTTGAGAATATCTTGCTGTCCCACCCCAATTTCATCAACAACATTGAAACATGATGGGCAGAAGATCTGCAGATCCACGGCATGAATATGTTCATCCTACACAAAAGACTTCAGCGTATTAAATTCAGACTCAAAGAATGGAAGAAGGAGGTCTTTGGCCACAACTTTGTGGAGAAAAGGCAGTGGAAGCCTAACTACAGGAACTCAATCAAGCATTGATCACAAAGGGTTTTGATAATGAAAAAAGTGAGCAAGTTGATAAACACCATCAAGAATGGGAGAAATTCTGCCAACAAGAGAAAATATTTTGGAGGAAAAAGTCTCGAATTCAATGGCTCAAAGAAGGGGATCGTAATACTAATTTTTTTCATAAATCCACTATAGCTAATAGGGCTCACAACAGAATCTCTATGATTTTTAATAACAAAGGGTAGCTCCAAACCTCTCACAAGAGTATCGAAGAAGTGTTGGCTCAACATTTCAGAAGTATCACTAAGGAAAATATTCCAGACATGGAGGAGTGCATCAGAGAAATTGCAAAAAACATCCCTAAGTTGGTGACTAGCGCTAAGATCCACTATTGCAGCAATAATGCTACAACTCCTGGGACTCCCTTCTATACTTTTATCAACGCGGTAGTTCGTAACAAACTTGGAAGTGACAGTGTTGTATGCACAAGTACTAGCTCTTGCCGCAACTGTCACTTGGTTAGCTAGCACAAGTTCGCTAGGGGCTCAAGCCAACTTCTATGAGCTTTGAGAAGAAGCTTGTTAACTGATGGATGGAAGCTAACTCGAAGGAAGCTAATCTTCTTGCAAAAAGAATTTGAAAACTGAAGGAAAGCACAAACCCTAGCAAACCATAATTCTACCAGCTAGTCCTACTGATGCAAAGAAGAGAATACAAGCTACTAAAAGAGATGCCATTACTTCTAGGAAGGTAAAATACACGTGTCTAGACTACCTCTATCTGAAGAAAACATATTTTTGTATTTTTGAATCGGTCATCAAATTTCTCATGCATAGGCTTTCACTATTCTTGACTGTGCAGAGGTGGATCGATGAGGAGAAATGCTTGGAAGAGGTCGGGAAGGTTAAGAGAGGGCCTATGGTGTCCCTAACACCCTTTGAGAGAGTTTCACAGATTTATGGCTATCAATAAACCTCATATGTGAGCTTCTACAGGAAGTGTGCAGGGGTTCGACATGATGTTTAGGAATTTCTACAGGAAGTTTAGAAATGGGATTTTGGAGGATGGATGAGTGAGTAAAGATGAAGGAATGGGTATGGAGGTAGATAGGGGTCTGAAGTGGTTTAGGGACTGGTGGATGGAGTTGGGGGAAGGTGTAGATGGCTGAATTTGCTCAAAGAAGGCTCAAACAATGGTTGCACGAAGAGGTAGGGTTATGTGGGAAAGATGACAAACATGGGGTGAGAAACCGAGTTAGGAGATGGAACAGAAGGTTCTGATGAAGTTTGGGTGGATGAAGAAGTGGTAGAGGTGCTCTGCACGGTGTATTTCCAACCGAACCAACAAATACTTGCATGTAATCACAGTCCTAGTTATACCAACCTAATCTAATCTAGCTAATAGTAAAGTGAATGAACAAATGCTTTATTTGCAAGGGAACCATATATATTAACTATGAAACGAAAGATTTCAAATATCTGAACATGTAACCAACTTCTGAAAATGAAAACCGTCCACTAGTGATTGCATGGCAAAGAAAAAATAATGTTTTTTTTTTGGACAACAAGGTTACTTTGATCCTATGAGGGAGAGGCGAAACCAAAGGTGCTCGTTGGCATTTTTCTGGAGCTTTTTTCCCTGTTGATATCCTACTGACCTAATCTAAACATCAAAAGCTTTTCTAACCATCAATAGTGACCTAGTTAATCATCACAATTTAATGTGCCTAATCAAAAATAATTTTGAAAATGCATAAAGGATAAACAAAGATGCATAAAGGAAAAATAACAATACATTAAAGGAGGCCTTGGCTCTCAGGTTGGGCCCAACCCTAAGAGCTACGTTTCCTATAAAGAACTCAGAGCTGATACAAAAGAGGACTACTTGTCATTATCAAAAAATAGTCATCAACCGAAAGTTATGCCACAATGGCTACAAGCAAATGAGCTGAAAGTGACAACACTATAGTGCACAAAATGCAATGGTTTCAAAAGTAAACTACGAAGTTTGAGGCCTTCTTATCTATACATCACGAGGGGCCTAGCAGGCCTCCTAAATTCAAGGGACTCGGGTGTCCCAACTGATAGTAGACAGTCCCTTTCCCAAAATCTGCTTGGCTGCCTTTAGGATCCATTTTGGTGGCCTGTGAGCTCGTAGTTAAGGGTGGAGATCCCGAGGAAGGGCCATTTAATGTCAAACACAACCCCCCTACAAATCCTCAACTCAAGCTTGGTTGTCACATAGCCCATGATTGCTTCGTTTTGCTCCAACATTTGTCCAATAAACCTGAAATAACCACGTATTAGCCTCCTAGCTAGAGTGACCACCCTTATTCGTTCAAAAAACATAAACATACTAAAAAAATGTATAATCTATGAAAAATGGAGGATTGAACAAGGATTGAACAAGGAAAATTAGGAAAAATGAGCCCAATAAGTTACCCAATTCGGGGCTCATCATCACCCCCCTACTAAATGGGTTGCTCATCCTCTGAGCAAGTAGTCCAGCTCCTCGTCCTTAATTTCTTTGATCGCCTCCCTCACATCCCAGGCTTATGAAGTAATATCTTCTTCGCTATCATGGAATCCGGCCTTCCTTTCCACCTCTTGCCACTCCTTATGCTCCTCTTCTTCTATGCCTCCTTCTAGCAACCCCAAAAGCAAAGGTGGACTTAACTTGAGGCCTATCCAGCTGGCTTGAAGATTCTACACAGACTTTTTGTAGAGAGGCACTCATGCCAAGGCCTTCCTCATTCCACTTAGGGTGTGGTATTCCCTGATTTTGAGGCTGTGGGACAACGTGTTCCACTTACGGGTGCAAGCATGAACACAGTTGTCCCCCAATAGTCACTCCATCTCCTTAAAATGTGCTATGGCCTGAGCTTGATGATCCATGTACTCTAGCAGGGCCTGAGAGTTGTTTTCTAGGTGCTGGTGGGTGGATATCAATGCTGAGGGGTCCCCTGGCTTTGCTCTAATCAACAGTGGTTCCTGTAGTTCCCGGTACATGACATTTCTGACCTCTACTGCTCTCTTTTCTTCATGGTTTAGCCATGAGGTCATGGCGATAAGCTGCATGTCCCCTACTGCTGTGTTGGGGTCCCACGAGGTCATGTTGGGAAGGGACAAATTATGAAGGTAGAACTCTGATAGCTTGGCCTTGTCTTCTGACGAACTGCTGTTACATAAAGCCATGAATTGGTGGAGGTTTTGGATTTGGGTGATACCCCTCTGTGCCGAAGTGTTGATCTAAAATTGCAACCATTTATCCTTGAGGTATAGGGCGTAGGATTTGGCCGGCTGCCTACATTACAGAGCTTCCATTGCCCAACTGGCCATGCAGGCCAGTTGGGCCTCCTTCTCTTGTATCTGCTGCTTTAGAGACTATATTTCTAAGCCTGCTTGCAATTCTCTTTCATGTAGTTGTCGGTTTAATGTCTCAAGTTCAGGTTGCATTCCTTCCTTTCTTTGAGGCTCTTCTGTGGTATCTTTGGCTATTGTGGCCTCCTCCTGTTGCTGCTATTCTCCCAAGAGGTGAGGCCTGTCTTCTTTCCTCTGTCCTTGTGACTGTAGTTGCTGTCTAAGCAGCTCATTCTCTTCTCGTAGCTTGGCCTGCTGGTAGCTCTCCACATGCCGTACCCTTGCCAATTCTTGTTTGGGCCTCCTTGAGTTTTTCCTCCATAATACCTATATCTGCCACCCCCTTGGATTTAGCGATCTTCATCCAAGTGTGGGTCCTTACTCTTTCTTCCTTTAGTGCTAGGAAAAGTGGCACAATGAATTTTTGAGGAATGATTTTCCCGGCCTCTAAGAAGTTATAATAAGAGCCTAGGCTAGGCTGGGGGCTCAGTTCCATAGTGGTATCATCCTTCTCTTCCTCCAATGATGATTTGGTTGCTTTTTCTTCCATATTTTCGGTCTCCTTCAGCCTAGCCAATGTTTCCTGTAGAGCAGCCTTGGCATCCTGTGGAGAGGCCTCTGAGTTCAATTTTTCCATCCTTTCTTTCCATGTGGATGTCTTCAGGCTTCCCTGCTCATATGTGATGGATGTCTTTTGTTTGGATGGGGTGTCTTCAACTGTAATTGGTCCTTTGGACTATTTCTCCTTTGGTCTACCAGTTTTAATCCTCGTGCTTCTTCTCGCCTTAAAATACATGGAAGGCTCCCTCTTCCACTTTTCTTGCTACTTTGGAGATGTGCTAAGGGCAGCCAGCATAGCTGCTGCCTCCCTAGCTAGAATCCCAGGAGATTCTTCCTTCCCTTGCCCTTTTTCTAGACTTCCTGTAGAAAGTCCTGTGCTGACCGTTTTTTGGATTCCTGTAGAAACAATTTTTGGATTTCTTGTAGAAATGGCCTTCTGGCTTCCTGTAGAACCAGTTGGCACTGTTCTGGCCTGCTTGGCTGGGGGTGCCTTCTCCTTTAGCTTTGTTGTGGCTGCCTTAGGTGTGCCTTCACTTGCTTGGACTTTTTCAGTCCTTTCTGCCCTACTCTGCAATCTCTTCTCCCTAGGTGCTTGTGTCATTTTTCCACCCACCATTTTGGCTTCAGCAGCTTGGCCTTTCTCTTGTTTCTCTTTTTGTCCTTGCTTTGGTGGTCTGCCCGGGGTTTCCTAACCCTTGGATTTCTTTTCTGCCTCCATGTGCTCCTTCTCCTTGCTACTGGAGGAAGTGAGTTCCTCGGCCAAAATTCGGATATCGTCATCCTTAGACATATTGCAAAAAATCTCCTCGGAGAGAGGGGTAGTATAGGTATGGAGTGTATCTTCTACTAGGAGCTTGATAAGCCCATGATGGGCCAACTGGTCTGGTTTCCCTTCCCTTAGCTTTGTGGCACACTCAAACAAGGATTGCAGGAGGAAGTAGGGGATGCTCAACTTTTGTTATGTGGGTAAATCCATTTTGTGCCTCAGTTCAGTTAGCAAATGGAAGTGATAACCATATACAATATTGAACCGCCCTTCACAGGTAATATATTTCATAATTTGAAGGTTGACTTCGCTCCAAAATGGCTGTAGGCTGGTTCTCCAGATCCCATTCTTATCCTTTGAAAACTGTTCCTCTCGTAAGAAGAATTTATTTTTAGCCTTTTAACCCAATTTCCTCTCCTCTTTATCCTAGGGTACCCCCATTGGTAGATCAGTGACTCTGGTAATGAGTTGTGAGGTGAGCTTTAGGGTCAACCCTCTGAAGTTTATGGTGGCTAATGTCTTTGATTTAGGCTTCAGGGACCTTAGGAATTCTTCTGTTATTTCATCATCGTGACCTTGAATTTTTTCACAGAAGGTCATCTAGTTTGCACGGGAAAATAGGTCTACCACCTCAGGAGTCCGTAGTTTCTTGGAATCTGAGGGTTCCTTTCTGATAAACCCTCCTCGCATGGTGAAAAATGCTCTGTTTTGGCTTGTGCTTTGAGCAGAAAGGGAATTCTATGCATGTTTCCTCCTCAGAACGTTGAAAACAGTATCCGTCATGCCACTTCATATCAATTCCCCAGTTCTAAAACTCGACTGCCCGTGTACAGAAGGACAACTCTGCTTTCCCTAAACAGAGTGCAGAGCTAAATTTCCATCATACACATAATCATGTAAAATTCACATTTTTTTTCTCCCACCAGTTAGCCTTGGCAGTGTTTCAACTTCTCTACGGGAGGAATTTTCTTCAGGACCCATGGAGAAAATCATGGACACAAACCAACGAAGAAAATTTCATGCAACCACAAGTAAACTGCAATTTTGGATTCACAGAGAGACTTGCTTTTAATTTTTCCTACACGAGCACATCGAATTCACCACCTTTTGAAATATCATGCATGGGAATGGTGTTTTCGGGCCTACCTCTCTTAGAATTTCCAACCTCGACGTAGACAATCCAGGTTTCCTTGTTATTCCAGGTTTCCTATAGCGCTCCTTCCTGTAGAAAGATTTTCCGACTTCTGGAGGATGTCACGATGCTTCTGGAAAAGTCTGAGATGCAGGAGGATGTTGGAACGGGTCGAGAAGCTCGGGCTAACAAACTGCAGAGGAGGAGGACGCATACTCTGCTGCAAAAACAGTTGCAAGTGCAAATGACAGTGATTCATCATGAGTTATTTGGCCAAGCAATTTAATTACTGCGCAATTCATGGCGCGGGGGTGAGCTGTCCAAGCCGATCTATTAGCCAAAGTCATAGCCATCATTCTTGGGCGTGTCTCTAACCGCCAAATCCTTTCTTCTTCCATTAACCGCCGACATTTTTGTCACACTGTCGATTCTCCCCGACTGGACACTTGCCACGTGTCAACTGCCCATCTCTTTGGCATAACCGGGCTCGTTCAGATCCCACGAGGACATCTGACTGGCTATGGGTGGTCAGTTGACTGGCCACCCAACTTGTTCAATCCACACATTTCATAGTCATGCAAATTTTAGAGTATAGTTCATGCAATTCGACAAATAAGGTTAGACACTTACCTGTGTCGCCGTGGACGTGTTTTGCAGGCTTCGGGACGTGGAATGTTGGATTTTCTTGCTGCTGCTTGGTGCCCGGGCCCTGGAGATCCTTTTTCATTGGCTGATGATGGATACAAGACTTTGGGACCCAACCCTTTGGTGTTAAATGCTGCATGCGCTGACTTCGTTTGATTTGAGCTGCAGGTGTCTCCATAGTATGTGCTCCTGCCGGATCAGCTGCTACATGATTCCTGTAGGACATCTTGTAGCTGCTTCTCCTCCTAGGATGCATGATGAAATGATTAGGATTGCGTTCACAGATGAAGGGTCCTGATGGAGCCTTGATAGGTAAAGTGTGTGAGCCTCTGTATGCTTGATTTATCACTTGGAAGAAAAAATTTAATCTCAGGAAACAAAACTCTTGTATGACTGTGCAGGAATACCTAATCAGATTGTTGCAATGGTGATGGAAGGAGATGAAACAAGTGGAGGGTGGAAGAAAAGAGTGGTTTCATGCCCCATCAACATATTTCAAGCTTCAAATCCCTCTCCATAATCGATTCTAGCCTGCCCAAGGCTCTACATGATGTTTCCTGTAGAAATGTAGAACTTCTTGTTGAAAGTCCTGAAACTTCCTGTAGAAGGTTGAACCTCAACCAAATTGTGTCCAAATCCTCAAAAAATGAGTGTCCATGGAGGGAATGTATGTGAGGATGCCTGGTAACTTGGTACGGACCCCTGTCCTTGTTTTGGGAGGCCTCCTTTCTGCACTATATTCCTGTAGCCTGCAATAATTCTTGAGAGATTAGACTTGCTTCTATTCCCTTTTTTATTTCTTTTTTTTTCTTTTTTTTTTTTTGGAGAGAGAGAGAGAGATAGTAGGGGTGCCTCCATGAGGTTTTCACCCCTACTATCTTCCTTGGGAACCTTAGAGAGGTTTTCACCCAAGCGTCTTTTTATTCAAATTCTTTATTTTTTGAGAGACAACAGGGGCACCTCCATGAGGTTTTCACCCTTACTGCCTGCCCTCAGCACCTCAGAGAGGTTTCTGTTCAGGGATATTTTTATTCCTTTTTTTTTGTTTTTTGATGATGATTAAGGTGTGGCCGGAACAGAGGCAGAACCCTTCTCTATTACCAACACTGATTTTTCCACAGTTTCAGTGAACTCTTGCCTGGAAAGGGGTTTCCTGTAGATCTTTAGTCGATGCCCATTGACGAGCATGGGGATGTCTTCTTCACAATGGTCCTGATAAGGACTGAACCATTTTCATTGCACTTCTCCACTGTATATGGTCCTAGCCATCTTGTCCTCATCTTCCTTTGAAATCCATGTGTCTGGAGTCATACAACAACGCCAAATCTCCCGGCTGGAATTGTTTTTCATTAAGGTCTCGGTCATGCTATATATTCCTTTGAAGTTGAACCACTTCTGAGTGGAGGAGGGCCTACATTCGGTGTTCATCTAACCCATTCTTCTACAATAATGTTTCACGTTGAGCATGGCTGAGATCTAGGTCCAGCTGAGCTGCCATCCTCAAGGTGGTGTACTCGAACTCTATTGACAACAGAGTTCTCTTCCCGTAGACCAGCTCATAAGGTGTGAATCTGGTTGTGGTCTTCCAAGTGGTGTTGTAGGCCCAAGTGGGCTTAACCAGGTGATCTACCCAATCCTTTCTGCTGCTGCTCACCACCTTAGTCAAAATCCCTTCTAATGCTCTATTAGTGACTTCCACTTGCCTGTTTGCTTGAGGATGATATGGGGTGGAAGTCCTATGCTTGATCTTGTGATGAGCGAGCAAGTCTTCAATTAAGTTGGAGGTGAATTGGCTTCCTTGATTGGTGACTAACTCTCTTGGGTAGCCAAATTTGTTGAAGATGTTCTCTCTTAAAAAGTCAACCACCTTTTCTTCTGTTGCCGCTTTGATTGCCTTCGTTTCTGCCCACTTTGTCAGGTAGTCAGTGCACACAATGATGTAAGACCTTTCCCTTGAAGGATGGTTAATAGGACCCACAAAATCCATGCCCCACTTCTCAAATGGCTCGAGGGTCACTTGAGGTTGGAGAGGCATTTCATCCCTTGGAGTTGATTTCCCCATCCTCTGGCATCGGTCACACTGGCTGATGTATCCTTTGACATCTTGATGAAGAGTGGGCCAATATTAGCCTGCCTGTAGAATTTTGAAGGCAGTCCTCTTTGCTGCAAAGTGGCCTCCAAAGGGTCCATCATGACAGGTTAGGAGAATGTCAAAGAATTCCTCCTCCCTAGCACAACACCTCAAGATCTGATCGGGGCCAAGTTTGAATAGGTTTCCCCCAATCCAAGTGAATGGGGCACTCTTCCTCACGATTATGCTCTTCTCCTTTGAGGATAGATGCGAAGGGAACTGTGTTGAGACCAAGTAGTTTGCTATATCAACAAACCATGGAGAGAGCACTGAGATAGCAAACAGATGTTCATCTGGCATTTGGTCATCCACTGTTCCTTCTTCACCTACAGGCAAATCCAATCTAGACAAGAAGTCAGCAACAACATTTTCTTTACCCAGTTTGTCAACGATAGTCAAATCAAACTGTTGAAACAAAAGTAACCATCTAATGATACGTGCATTTACATCAGGCTTATTCATTAAATATCTAATTGCAACATGATCAGTATGCATAAATGTTTGATAGCTAGTGATGTAGTGTTGGAACTTGTTCAGGGAATGGACCACGGCTAGGAACTCTTTCTCGGTTACAATATAGTTCATTTCTCCCTTGGACAGGTTTTTGCTGACAAAGTATATGGCATATGGAATTCAAGACCGCGTTCTTGCATGGTTTGATCAAAGAAGAGGTCTATGTGGAGCAACCTGAAGGATTTGTGATTTATGATTGAAAATATCATTTATGCAAGTTGAAGAAGGTTCTCTATGGGCTGAAGCAAGCACCTCGAGCATGGTATGAGAGGATCAATAGCTACTTGATGAAGCTGGGACTCACTAGGACTAAAGCTGATCATAACCTTTACTTTATGGTTGAAGATGACAAGCCTCTCATACGGGTGTTGTATGTGGATGACTTCTTTCTAATAGGTGCAGACCCTCTCATTCACAAATGTAAGAGGGAGTTGGCTTCTGAATTTGAAATGAAGGACCAAGGACTTGAAGTAAGGTAGAAGCCAAGGGAAATTTTCCTATCTCAAAGAAAATATGTGGTAATGATATTGGAAAGATTTGGTATGATGGATTGAAAGCCTATGACTACCTCGAGGATCTTAACTTTTAGGAGTTATATGGTAGTGATGTCGAACCAGATTTGGGAAATGCCTTTGAGTTTCATAAACTCATTCACATTAATGTTCTTAGTGAACCTCCGTCTGAACAAATGTTTTGTAGTTAGCATTGTGAGCTCATAGTTGGTTAATCCTCACTGAATTGATGCGAGGAATCTTCTAAGATATCTTCATGGCACAATTACTAATGGATTGAGATACACTGCTAGAAATATGAAACTACATGATTATTTGAATGCTGATTAGGTAGGTAGTGTGGAGGATCACTGGAGAACTTTTTAGTGTTGTTTGTCTTTGGATTCTACTTCGATATAATGGATGAGAAGGAAGTAGATTCGGTTGCCATAAGCACCACCAAGACCGGATACATATCTACGAGTAACCACTATGATTCTCTGTAACAACCAGAGGTGGGATTCGATTATTGAGGAATCTCGTATTCGTCGATTGCTTTAGTATATAAACATCATCTAGGATATGGTAAGTCGATGAGCAAGGAGGCTCCATCACATTAAGATGATGTACACGTTGATACACCTTGTCAAATCCCTGAGGAAAGATCTAATCTGTGATTTTCCCAAATGACTTGGAGTCATCAAGAAACCCTTGTACAAGGGTCCTGTATGTTGCATACATTGAGCTCTAAGAGCTCTAAGGGCTTGCGGTTCTTACTGGAGCAACATGCGACCACAAGGTGAGTCACCCTCCCCTGGTGGTGTGCACTGGAACAAGATGATTCGCTCTCTTGTGAAACAAGATGATTCGCTCTCTTGTGGGACAAGATGATTCACTGTCTTGTGGAATAGGATGATTCACTCTCCTGTGTAGCAAGATGATTAGTTCTCCTATGAGGCTTGGATTGATGTGTCCTCCATGGTGATTGTAGCAGGATTGATGTGTTTTCCTGTGAGGCCTGGATTGATGTGTTCTCCATGGAAACCTAGATTGATGTGTTCTCCATGGCAATTGTAGCAGGATTGATGTGTTCTCCTATGAGGATAGGATTGATTAGTTCTCTTGTCGAGGCATCCTACCCATGGAGTTTGGGACTCATGGTAAGCACCTCTCATCTGATCAATCAGTAGGGAAATGAAGTTAGGGACCATAGTAGTACTGATGGATGCATTGTTGTATCTACCGTACTGCCTATGCTAGGATGACCTTCATTGATTTGGGATCAATGATACTGGTGTAGGACGAGTTGTAGGAGTTGTACCATACTATGACACTTACTTCGGGTTGGTTGAGACTGGTTTGGGACTAGTGGTAGATACTCTGAGACTGACTTCGTGTCAGTGCAGTACTGGTCTGGGACCAGTGAGAGTGGTACATACTATGACGCTGACTTTGGGTCGGTTGTGACTGGTCTGAGACTAGTGGTAGACTCTCTGAGACTGCAATACTGGTCTGGGACTAGTGGTAGGAGTGGTACTTACTATGAAGCTGACTTCGGGTCGGTTGAGATTGATCTGGGACTAGTGGTACGCACTCTGAGACTGACTTTGAGTCAGTGGAGGATGATACTGGTTTGGGACCAGTCGGGTTGTACTCACTATGACACTGAATTCAGATTGGTTGAGACTGGTCTGGGACCAGTGGTACATACTTTAAGGCTGACTTTGAGTTAGTATGATACATCCTCGATCATTTCTTTTTCTTCATAATTTGGACAAAAGCAAAGCAGAACAGAACAAAGTAGAGTAGCGCATAATAGAGCAGAGCCATACAGATCAGTATAATTCAGAACAAGACAAAGTAGAATAGGTAGAATAGAGTAGATCAGGGCAAGTGTGAGGCTGTATAGGATAGTTCATTTGGTGGATGAATAGTAACGACCAATAGACAGACTGTAGACGAAGGTCTCCCTAGTTGAGAGGGAGTGTTAAAATTGGAAACTAGGGCAAAACTTCATGTGGGTCATCTTATTCATGGCTGATAATATTTTTATTAGATTCCTCTCATGAAGAGGTGTAGGATTGATATAAAGATCATCTGATTCCTATAAGTATTCATGGAGATATGAATTTATTTTGATTATGGAATTATTATCAAGCCGACCCACAACTCGTGTAGGCTCAAAATCCCAATAGTCACATCTTTTCAAACACCAACGCTGTGTATAAATACAAGATGAATTTTCCTCATTTGGACTCACTCATCTCATCACATCTCTCTCTCCCTACTGCGTAGAAAAGCGTGTCTTCTCTACTGCGCAGAAAAGGGTCTCTCTCTCACACATGTGAAACTCGAAGCTGTCGAAACTGAAGCTGCAACTGTAGAAGTAAAGATTGACCTGCGTGGACTAGAAGATCTTCTCATCTGAACTATGTTGTAGGCTCATCTAAGCCTCCTCAAAAGCCGCAACTTTTGGTGGTGGAATCAAGTCAATCCGAGTGATGGTTTGCAAGATATCGTCTGCCCTAGTTTGAAGCCGGAAGGTGCCGAAACTAAAGCTGCAAATGCAGAAGTAAAGATTGACCTACGTGGACTAGAATATCTTTTCATATGAACTATGATTTAGGTTCATCTGAACCTCCTCTAGAAGTCGCAACTTTTGGTGGTGGAATCATGTCGATCCGACAGTCGGTTTGTGAGATATCATCTGCCCTAGTTTGATGATGAAGCCGCTAATGTTGATGGTGCTTGTCTAGGGTTTCCTACTATTGATATAAATTAGATTTATTGTACTATTTCTCTCTGATAAATTATTTAAGATAAAAGAAGATTTGATCAAAGGGTTTCCCCACATATTGTGGGGTTTGTCCCTAGCTAGCTGCCACATCTTGTGTCTCTTGTCTTGGCTTGTTTTCTGTCGATCGTTTAATGTTCTATCTACACTTTAATTTATGTACATGTGATTGATAATCTATGGAATATAATAAGAAAAAGAAGTAAACTTTTATAAGCATAGAACATACCATAACTTAACATGGGTCGAGTTACTAGTCGTCGAAGCCTTGGTTGGAAAAACGGTTTGGAAGCTGTGTATAAGTTGTGGGTTGAGTTACTTGTTTTGGAATCCTTGGTTGACCAAACACTCTGGAAGCCAAGGAAGGCTTCGATGGAGACCAATCTAATGATGGCTTTTGGTGATGTCCAACCGTGAGGTGGAATCATTGTTTGATGGGTTGAGGTGGGTGGCCTCTAGAAGCCCTGTATGAGTTTTGATTGATGTGTTCTATGAGATCTGACATTTGTGCTTGGAATATGGCACGGGGGTGACTCGCTGAATAGAGACTTGGTTCAAATGATCTATGGTCGGGTGGAGCATGGTAGCCCCATCTCTGGTTGGTTGCATTATTAATGAAAAACATTCATTCCCTTGATTTTCATGTGCAAATGTACTCATGTGTATATGGATTTTGATGGCTGATATTTTTATTGCATTTCTATTACTATTATGTTTTTTTGTGTACATTTACCCTGGAGGCTGTTACAATCTTCAATGTTTACTTCTAAACCATCCATCTTATCTTCTATGCCATCCATATTAGATTCCACGTGGTTCATCTTAACTTCCACACCTTTCTTTAAACCATTCATCCCACCATGCATCTTAGCTTCAATTCCATTCATCTTAGCTTCCATGCCTTTCTTTAAACCATCAATCTTAACCTCTGTTACTTTTTGTGAGAGTGAAATTTGTCATACTTGGTCTCATAATTTTGATATATCATGTTGCATTTCTTCCTCTTCTTCATGCGTCATGCTAGAGCTTTCAGTTTGCTTACTAGGTGTTTCCATTTTCTTTCTTAGAGGCATCAATTAATGATAATTGCACTTCACTATGCCCTTTGAATTCCTTAAAACTAATTTTTCAAACCAAACTTGAGAAAAAATTATAAAGGCTACACACCTTTTTTCACTTTCTAGGAGCTCGATATTGAATCTATTGTATTTGTGTAATTTCGGATCTACAAGGTCTAAAATTTCATCTCGCGATATCCCTCTTAGTCCTCTTTCCAACCCCAAAAGTCTCATCAACATTGGATTCTCCAAGAAAGCATTAATCCAAATCTTCAGTGATCACGTGATTATAGATTAGTTCAGTAGAGTGAACTTGTACGAAGTTCCAGAAGTCACTATTTCAACCTTCACACCTGAAAACAATGCATAAAATACTACAGTCTGTCATCTTTCTATACCCTTTTACAAAATTTAAATATGATTCTCACAGAGAAAGTTATGATGATTTCCCGAGGTCACCTATTTGAGATATAATTTGAGAGAATTAAAAAACCCTAACTACCTTGGATTATATCTCCAAAAATATACGGAGACAAAATCTTAAATATGTACCTAAGGTTCATCAAGATTTTGGTTCAAATGGGTTTTAATTTCAGGATATGAAACTTTGTAGAAACAAATTTATAGTGAAACTGCCACGATGACTTGTTTGAGACATCGAAAGCCTAGAATCCAAAGGTCTCATTCCAAATGTTATGCAATGAGCTCGCAAAACAGAAGAAAAGATATATACATGACTTCAAAATTAGCCTCTTTGAGAGGGAAACCTCCTTTACATTAAACAAATGAACAATTATTGGATGTTTCAAATGACAAGACCTCCTTTCTATATATAGTTGTCTAAGAAATCACAATATAATGAGAGCCCACATAACAATATTAATGTAAGGGCACCCCAATAACAATAGTGGCTTATATGGGACACAATAATAAAAATATGGGGATAACATGGGCACAACAATAACAATAAGTGGCTACAATGACAATAATAATGGAATACATTAGTATTAAAGGGACCTAATAGTATACAAGAAGAAAAGGCCAATATTAAACATTTTATTAGTAGTCTAACTAACTTCATGAAGGAGAAGTTGGAATTTGATTATAGAAGATAATGGACGACACTCTGCGAAAAATCTGCATCCCTTACTAGCAAATGAAACAGAAAAGTGAGGACTCGAGAGGAGGTTTGAACTCGAGGGGAATAAATATGCCCTCAAATAGACATATAGAAATGGCAAGAGTAAGGAATGTACAACAAAGACCCTTTAGTAATTTTTGAGCAATGAATAAATCAAAGGTCCAAGCATCTACTGAAAATAGGAAGACTGGGGTAGTTAATAAGCGTGTTAATGACGAGCAACAAAAACAACCTCTATAGTGCTCCTCGTGCAGAGAATTCCATTATTATAAAAATTGTTAGCATAGAGCAAGAATGGAGCATCTTTCGAAAATGCAAGAAGCTTCCACAATTGAGGAGGTGGTTAGGAGAATTCCCAAGATTAATGTTGCACTTGATGAACATCAAGTACCATACCAACCCACCATGATTGAGTGTGAAGGTATGGTCACTAATCAACCTATCTCTATTTTGTTTGATCTAGGTGCTAGCTTAAGCTGTGTTAGTCCTAATGTTTTAGAGGGATGCCAACTCCAAAGGAGTAAATTTCAGAAAACCTGGTTAGTTCAATTAACCATAGAGGAAAAGCAAAGGGTAGTTGAAAAAATTGAGGAGTGTCCTGTGGATATTTTGAGACAACACATTTATGTTAATTTAAATATAGTCCCCTTGGGATCATAAAATGTGTTAATAACATTGATTGGTTGGAAGGACGTTGGTCCTTAGTATATTGTAAGGGAAAATATGTTAGTTACAACCAATACATAATCTTAGACATAATCTTAGAGTTTCATTCTTCTACGAACAATACTGGAGGTCCACACATGGACACAGAGTGGGGTGGATATATCCTTTATCAATCCGTTTCGTAGCTACATTTAGAATTTTGTTAATTCCTGTATACTTATACGATAAGGAGTTTTAGAAACAGGAGGTGCACCTCAAAGGAGTTCAATTGTAAAATTGTTCACCGAGGTATGGATTGAGGAAACACATCAACAAGTCTTGAATCACAATAATATATTTGAGAGAAGTCATTTTTCTTTTGGAATTTGTGTATCCTATGTTTATAGAATAAATTTGATAGCCTTCAAACTAAATTCATATCTCCATGAATACTTATCGGAATCAGATGATCTTTATATCAATCCTACACCTCTTCAACGGAGAAAATGATTTTGTGGAGGTGGAAACGATCTGATGATATGGGGTTCAGGGTGGCGATCATGAAAGAATGAAGCATGAAGGTATTGCAGCGGATGAGACACAAGCTGGGTTGGTGAATTCTCTGAGCGACTTCTCTTGAGCATAT
The DNA here is from genome assembly GCA_000404065.3 of Pinus taeda. NCBI lineage: Eukaryota > Viridiplantae > Streptophyta > Pinopsida > Pinales > Pinaceae > Pinus > Pinus taeda. The sequence continues at coordinate 2,755 of APFE031155273.1, read as the reverse complement.
CGGTGACGCTGAAATGGATTGGTAGTGTTAACCCCAAAAATGGATTGTATGGTGGACCAATGGTAATATGACTCGTGAGTGGAATAACCCAACCCGACTCAATCATGGTGATGGAGTGAAAGTGTCATGTTCAAGAGCGACTTCCTACCAATAAAGTTTCTTCAAGTTTTCTTCCCATTTTTTGCCCAGTCATTGCTGACTAGTACCTCTTTATTTTTGTCAAGCTTGAGGAGGATAACATATGCTTGTTCTATAATTTTTCCTTTGGGAAAACCCGTCGCTATGTTTTAATGAGCCTAGCGACAGTGAAACTCGTTCTTGTCTGCATGGACAAGTTTGTCGCTATTGGTTTTGTGAAGTTTAACAACAAAGATAACTCGGTCCTTTTTTAATTTTAGAGTGTCTAAAAAGGGATGGAAAGAAAACTCTTGGATTCCTTTTTCGTAATGTAATCCCTTAAGTCTGAAAAAGTATAAAACAATACGAAAGGGATGACTTTTCGATAGTTTTAATGAGCCGAACAAGACAAACGCTCGATCCTTTTTTGTAATGATCCCTCATGTCCAAAAATAAAATCTAGAGGAGGGATAGCACTTTTGATCGCTTTAACGAGCTGGAGAGGCCAATTTCTTGGCAATCTTTTCATATTTTATGAGTGAGATGAGAAGAGCTTAAAGAAGACTCATTTTTTGATGAACGAGTGATATTTTCGGGTAGCACCTAGTTCGAGGTAAGGTTTGGAACTTTCCAATCATGGCAATGTAAAGAAGATGGCTAATAGAATCAATTGTCACAGTTGTTCCTCAAAAGGGGTAAGCAATCAAATGGAGCCATATGATCGGCTAAAATAGAGTGGAGGTGATGGTATGAACACGACCAAGGCTCAAAAGGTGATGATAATGTGATCGCAATGGTTATTTACCGAAGGTGGGTTCATTTTTTAATGAGCTTAAACTCTCGTGGAACATATGCTCATTGCTAGGTTTATTTTTTAACGAGCTTGAACTTTGTGTAAAACTCCTTGTGCGAGTCATATAATAAGAATGTCTCATCAATAGGTTCATTGTTTAGGGAGCTTGCACCATTCAAAATTTTGCTCTGGATCCTTTCATTATGTAAGCTAGGAATGACCAATCCTACGAGTTTAAAGGGTTAAGAACCTACAAACTAAGAAAATAAATGGTCGCTTTTCACTTTCATGCAAAATGGTTTGCATGCCCCCAGGTATAACGAAGTAGAGTTTCGAGGCTACCCTTCAATTTGCAGACAAAACACTTGCTTTGTCACGAAAAGCATACCTTTTGTTGGAGGTATCTTATTCCAGTCTAATCCAATTTTCCTAAATGGACAGGTGTGTCATACTAGTCATATTCCTACCCGGAAACCCACCTTATACTTGGGGTTTTCCTGCCGAAGCACACGAGGGTGCATGCCCCCTCGGTTTCAGTCACAATCACCGAATCACTCGCACTCATCAAGTTGATGGACTGGAGATTGATGAGACATTCCCTGGGCAAAAAGATCAGTTAGGGACGACATTTGACTATTAGCTATGTGTGAGCTGGGGAATGAAAGTTGGTCTATGAGTTGGACCACTCTGCCGTCATGAGGAAAACATATCACTCGAGAGAGTGATGAGACAATAGCTCCCATGCTATAAATGTAATCACGCCTAAGGAGTAGATTTTAATCTAAAGGTCCTTGGACTACCATTACGTTTAGGTAGACAGTTTTTCTTCTCAAGTTTATAGGCAAACTTGGAAGGATTCCTAATGGTCGACTGGTTCATTTGTTGAAGCTTATCAGATTTTGCATCTCAGGCAGAAGCGATGGCAAACCAAGCGCTTTCTAAGTACTTGAGGAAAGGATACTCACAGAAGCCCCTTCATCTATGATAGTACTGACCATGACCATTCTGTAAGCTTGTACGATGGTTTGGAATGGTACATTAGATGGTAGACGTGGTGTGCCTAGTAGATTCTAGTCGAAGGAAACGACTAGGTTTCTTGGAGGTGGGATTGAGTAAATGGCTGGATACGAATCCGACAAATTTCCTTCGTGCGGTAAAGGAACAGGTAGATTTCCCCATGTTCATTGGAGTCTGTGTTTATGAAGAGGATTTGAACGGTGTCATTCTCATTCTCTTTGGTCATTGTATCATCTCAAGGTGGACCTTCTGAAGACGAGACTGGGTCGACTTCCATCTCGACCTGTTGACTTTAGTCTGGTGTGGACTTAGAGGGTTCACCTTCAATGATATATGCTTCAACCGACCACAGAGGTGTGTCAGTCGGATTTTCAACTAGCGATGCACTTGGCAAAAGTTTCTTGTATCCAAGAGGAAGCCGTAGCAGTGAAGTAGGACGGTTATCCAAGACTCTTTTAGCTTCTTCTAGGAAGGGACAACAATGGATGGCATGATCTCCTTGACATAGTCTACAAGGAAATTTATATTTTCCTTTCTGTTCTTTGACTTCATTTTCACTAGTTGATGGTGTACTCTCAACATGATCGTCAGAGGTTGACGACACCGGATTGTGCAAATGAGGAGATCTGTCCCTTAAGATCCATGGGATGCAAGGACAATCTCGATGATAGTGGTCTCCTTTGCAAACGACACATGGAGATTTAGGTCTGGACAGTGTAGTGTGTGGATTTTCACCAGAAAGTGCAAGGTTTCCCCCTTTCGGTGTTGGCTTCTTCTTCTTCTTCTCCTTCTCTTTCTTATTCTTCTCAGTTACTTGGTTTTTTGTTT
>APFE031155267.1:0-25498 GCA_000404065.3 Pinus taeda | reverse complement strand
ATGGTTATCGGTCCATGGTTTTGGACGCGATGGTTTTCGGTCCATGGTATTGGATGCTTCGGCATGTATAAATATGTATTGTAACATTGAAAGGAATATAATGAAAAATCAAGCTGGTAGTCTGGGTTTTGAGATCCAGTGGGAAATCTCTGTGTATATGTGTTTTATGTGTTATGCTCTCGCATTTTTATTTTTTCCTGTGATTTAGAATTCGTATGCAGGTAATTTCTGTACGGGGTTAAAACCTATAGGATGTACTTCAATTGATTCAAATAATGATGTTTGGTGTCATTTTTAGCTTCTAAATTTTGGCATCCTTTATAAGACTCTGAGTATCCTTGGGCTTGGCCATCCTAGGACCATCAGACCCTTTTTTTATAATTTGTTTTTCTTCTTTTCACTTCTTATTCTCATGCATCTCTTATTTTCGTTTTTCATATTTTTGCATTTAGTATTGATGCGTCTTTTGTTGTAGGATTGGGTTAAATGATTGAAGTTATTTTGCAGGTTATTTACAAAGTTACAAAAATGATGCATCCTTAAAAAAACTTTCAAAAGTCATCTTCATCATTGAGCTACTTGGATTGGTTTACTAGTTCACAAATCTAGAATTTTTGGAAGTCCCTTGTAGCAAAATAGTAGTAATTTTTTGTTATTTTTTAATGTTAATGAGTTTTATTTGAGTTGATTCCACTTGGATTATGTCATAAAAACATTAAAGTTAATAAAAAAATTTACCCCAATGCATTTTCACTTGATTAGGTTAAGCATTTGATAGGTTAACTAGCTCATTAGTTCTTGAATTTCTAGTTTTTAGAGTGGTAATTTTCTTCTATTTTTTAACACGTGTTGACAGGTGTATTTTAGAGATTACATTTGGAATGGATTCCTAAGACATCCTACTTAACAACAAAATTTGTCCCATCCCATTTCCTTTGGTTTACTTTGTAATTTTGTGAATTATCTCCTCCTAAAGCAATTATGTTTCGCTTATACCAACCTCCTATAGCACTCTCGTATCACGTGTAAACTTGACCATATTTGCTCCAAAAACTTGGTTTTTGTCTTTTAGGCTTGAATCATGACCCCTGAGCTCTAAATCCATGATTGAGGAAGAATAAACACCAATTATGACATGTCTTTTTACAAAGTATATTAAGCCTATTTATTTGAATTCGTGCTCTTAGGATTTCAATTACAAATTTTTGTTCTTGCCTAGGATTAATTTCTTTTCAAAGTAACATTTCAATTTCTACAATTAGTTTAGGCTTTGATTTCATGACATTCACTCCATTACATCAAATCAATGAAAGAATGACACATTGTATGTTGCACATATAGTGTCGACTCCTCTTAAGTTTGTATGAACCCCTGGGTTGATAATTTACATTGGTAGTCGTGGGAGTTATAGCACTCTTGTTGCAACACTAAGTCTCATCTCACTTTTTGGCGTCATTGTTGGGGAGGTGTCAAACTATGCATTGTTTTCTTCCATATACGATTCATTTCTTTTACTTTCTGCAAGAACATAAATTTCATTAGGTATATTTCATTTCAAAGACAGAAAAATTGCATTGCATTAGCATTCTTATTCAAAAAAATATATACTTCTCTGACACCAAACCCCCCCACTTGATCACTTTGTGCAATAAGAGCCACATCACCATCCACTTTTGAAAGTAGAAGAAGAAGAGGTGGCAAACAAGGTAGAAGAAATGGATGGAGATGATGACAATGAAGAATATTCTCTTGGATTTCCCATTCAAGATATTGATATTAGTGTACATATGAAGAACATCCCTCCATCTTTCCTTCTCAAATTTCATGATATGAGGTCAGAGGATCCGAAAACCTTTCTCTTTGAATTTGAAATGATTTGTAGATCTTATGGTTACTTACTGAACACTCAAAAGATGAAATTGTTTGCGGCAACATTGAAGGATAGAGCTCTTAAATGGTTCATGAGTTTAGGGACTAATTCAATAAGATCATGGAATGATATGCAAAAGATATTTCTAGAAAAATATAAAGATCATAGTCTTAAAGAAAAAATATTTAGAATGAATCAAAAAGAAGATGAGAGCCTTGAGCATCTAATAGAGAGGTTCATGTATAATTTTAAGAGGTCAAAATTACATCATTTGGGATTTGACTCACCAAAAACTCTCTTACTTAGAACAATTAGGGATGAGTGGATTGATCTCCTTGATCTCATGAGTAGAGGTGATGGATACCAATTATCATTTGAAAAAAAATGTAAAACATGCAAACACATATCAAGAGGAAGGGAAAGAGTAAGTAAATCAACATCAATATTGGTAAGTCAAGCTAAACTTAGAAATTTGTTTGATAAATTTAAAACAGCAATTCTTAGCAATCTAAGCGAACAAGTATAAATTTTAAGAATGCAAGATGAGGAAAACGAAGATGTTGATATTTGTGTTGTCCATTCAGAATCACATGTTATTAAATATTACTCATGATTACCAAGGTTGAAAGAAGTTTACCAAGAGGACAATGGATCAAGTTAATCACCAAAGCAATTATGTTATGTAGCTCCAAGAGGACCATGGCAGCCTAGTCAACCTAGTATGATGCAAGAACCTAATTCAAAATTTCAAGGTTACGCACATCCATATCAAAGTAATTGGAAAACACCCTTTCCTTGGCAACCTTGGCCGTCTCAACCCCAAAAACCAATCTTGGCAAGAAACTTATGGGAGCAATCCACAATATCCTCAATATTTTCCGCAATATCTTCCATACCTAACTCCATGTTATCCCTACCGTGCACCTCAACCACAACCACATCCATATCAAAGATCCACTCCCACTCAACTACCTATACCACCATTTCCTAACACACACAAGGAAATATCTCAACCCACTTACAATGTTGAGGTACAACACTTCCTAACATCTCATTTTGAACTCAATGGTATTCATCTTAACTCGGGAAGAGTATTGCAAAAAGGAGATACTCTTGATGCCATTGAATGACAACATCTAGAAAAAAAAATTCAAATGAGAAGACCAAATAATCATGGATTGCATTAGATGAAGAGTAGACATCAGAATCAGATATTGAGAAAGTTCCCTCATGTTTACCATTGGATCCTCCATGTGTTCAAGAGAATAATCTGCAAAAAGAGGTAGATTTGAATGTCATGGTAGAAGAAGACATGAAGAATGATCCATATGAACAAGTGAACTAAGGGCATCAAATCTATATTGAGGTTTGGTTCCAGAAAATCAAAAAGATGAAGCATCACTCTCTTCCTCAACAGTACTTGATATCATCAAAGTCAAAGTATTTGGTCTCTAAAATTCAGGTACATGTCAAAGCATATATTTTGAGCCTACACACGAGTTTATTGTCATCTTGATGTGCACATGGCTCCATTGGAAGTATTCCTATACTTGAAAGAGATTTTGTTTTTCCAAGTAGAATATGATAGAAAAAGAAATGAAAAAAATAAGAGGAAAAATAAAATATCAAGTGAAAACCTCATTTGAGGCACCTAAGATTGGCTCATTGATTGAAAACCTCCATGAGGCAGTCAATGGGTTTCAGAAATAGAAAAGGGAGAAAAAGAAAAGATCTTAGGTGAAAACCTCTTTTAAAGCGTCTAGATAGACCTACTAATTGAAAACCTCATTGAGGCAGCTAGTAGGCCTAAAAGAAAAAAAATGAAAAAAATGAAAATTGTATTTGCTCCATATATCTCTCTTTGATGAATGCAAGTGCTCTCTAACCTTTGCAAGAAACAAAAACAAGTTAGCACCAAAAGAAAAAGTTGGTCAAAAATCTAGTCAAAGGAAGTCAAACTTGGGTTTTCTCCTCCTTTTCTCATATGCTCCAAGAGGACCGAGGCCATGTCAATCCATCACCCTCGTCCATTTTCAACATCCACCTATCATTCCCAAGCCTTTCTCATGCATTTTCTTTGCTACAGGAGGCCAAAATACATAGAGCAAAAAATCATTTTTATCATATCTTGAAAATCATGCATCCATTGGCCGAGTTGTTTCATGGAGAAATGCGTATGGATGATGGTAACATGCTCAAGCAATTTCAGCAAATTCCAATGCACACTTTTTGAGAAATCAACCTCCATCACCTATAGTGAGTTTTTTTTCTCGAGATTTGCGCATCCATTGGCCAAGATTTTTTATGGGGAGGTGCATAAGGATAATGGAAACATGCTAAAAAAAATTCGAGTCAATCCAATCTACCATTTGAGAGATATGGGTAAAAAAATTACGCTACAAGAGGTTGTCCTAAAATGCTACAGAAGGGACCATAATTGCTACAAGAGACAGATCTAATTGGAGAAAGAGGCCAAAAGGTCATGTATTATTTATGAAATGTTAATATAGGATCCAACATAGCCTCATCATTCATTTTTCACACCATTTGACCTCTTTTCCACTCTCATTTTCATCATTGTCCATGAAAAGAACCTATTTTCATCCCTTCTTCCATTCCTTCCACCACAAAAAAGGCTTATGATACTTGTCAACATATTACTCATGAATTATCATTATTTTTAAAGGAATAACCTAAAGGAAATTGTGATCTTAGCAGTCTGCACATCACCTGCTAGACCATAGCTAGAGTTCCAGATCCAAAAAGTGGTCACCATGGAGAATTTGGAGATGATAACTCGGATCCTCAAGCAACTACAAGACGTTCTATTAGTTGTTGCAAGATTCTTGATCACTCAAAAAATAAAATAAAAAATTAGATCCAAAGAACATATGCATGAAGGACAAACCTACATCATCAAGCATCAGCCAGCAAGAGAACATTAAAAAAATACATATTTTTCTCAAGAAATTACAGAAGACATGCACACAAACCTTACTTCTATTTAGAGATGGCATATGATCAGCTACAACACTCACATCAAGAGCATCTCAAGAGTAGAGCAATAGCAGCAGCAAGAAAACCTAGAGGACCTCCAGCAAATTATCACATGTAGCTTCAGGATCATCAAAGACAGCCTCCACAACTACAGCAACATCTTGCACAAAAATAAATAAATAAATAAAAACACACACACACACTCAAGGTAAGGCACATGTATGCAACTCTCTAACCTCACCCTTCGAACCTATTATAGCTAGAGAAAACATTTAAAAGTGTGAGGAGGTCTTTTATAGCTAAAATTAATAGCAGGAAGCCCCGGTATAATCTAGCATGTCACTTAACTTTTCTCCAAATGACAACCACACATCTAGGAGATAAATGAGACAAAAATGAGAAAAGACTTAAGAAAGTGGGATGTTATCATGGAGTTCAAAAAGTACTTTGATGCCAACTCAACTAACTCAAAGCTGAGTTTATTTTGCATGCAATGAAACTTTAAAAAAAAAAAAAGGAAAAAATAATGAAAAAAATCAATAAAAATATAAAAATAAAAGAATAAAAGGTGGACCCACCACTTCTTGGCATGCAAAGAGTAGCTACTATAGGATTCAAGTTGGTTGCTACAAGAGAAAAAAAAGTTGCTACAGGAGGAACATAACTTCTGCAGGAATGAAAAAGTAGTTGTAGGAAGGAACAAAGATGCTACAGGAGATAGACAGATTATTACAAGAAGTTAACAAAGGACTACAAGAGAAAAAAAAATCTACTAAGGTGTTGGATAATGATTAATTAATTACTACAAGGTACAAAGAAACACAACAGATTTGCAAAGGATATGCTACAAATATGGTAAATTCTCCAAGGGTGAAAGGTATCCAAGTCACCAGTTTGGTCATCACATCATGCCTTGCTTTTGTTTCAGTTTATTGACCATCATTTATCCTTCTGTAAGAAGAAAGAGTTTTCTATTAAGTGTTTTTAATTCCAAATTTTAATGAGCAAAGAGAATTTAGATTTCTAATCAAGGGTGTTCATAAGAATTTGATGGATAATATGATGTGTCATGGCCAATAATTTGTATCAGCGGTAAGAGGTTTGGACTTCAATGAGAAAGAAATTAGTAATGAGGTAATGGATGCCAATAAATCCTTATTTTCATAAGGAGAAGTGTCAAAGGAATACCAAGAATAAAAACCAAAAGAAAAGTGTTGCCCTCACAAATAGAAACCATTACAGTTAAAGAATCGCCTCAGAGAAAGAAATAGCCTAAACATGCATTAGAAGTTCCATAGGAAACTAAGATAGGGATGAAATCCAAATATAAGAGTAGCAAGAAGAGAAGTAGGAGGAACAACACATGGACCAGCAAACAAATAATGAAATAGGTTAGCATACATGAACAACAGGGCAAGAAGATGGATAGGTTGCTCACAGGATGAGAAACAGTTTCAGTAAAGGGATATGATGGGCCTCCAAATTAGACACAAATTAGGTTCCATATAACATTTCTTAGGCACTTAAAGGCTATCTTAAATCTCTCTTTCTACACTTAATAAATTTTTTTCTTTAATATGTTCTTATGAAGGTTTAGAGATAATTTCATATTATATGCCTAATATTGTTTATTTTTGAAGAATATTGTGAAAATATAGGGCAGATTATGAAAATTTGGAGGAGGATATAATCTAGGGACTTGCTCCTTACTACAAGAGGATAAAGATTGAATAATAAATCAACGGGATATTATGAACTTATTGCACAAATTTTGGAGCTCCAATGATTGAAAAAATCTAGGAATGTGTTCCCTATCATTTAATGCAGATTCTTAGCGCTGAGAACCAAATCCACTATTTAAGGGATTTTGGAGGGTAAAATTTCCTCCTTTCAAGGAAAAAGTTTCTTCGTCATTTTGTATAAGTACCAATTCGAATTTTCCTTTAGGGGGGTATTTCTTAGTTTTCTTGTGGAAAAAACTTGTATTTTTGAAGCTCCACTTTCATTTCTAGTAGGGATGTACTTGGATTGATTCAAATAATGAAGTTTGGTGTCATTTTTAACTTTTAAACCTTGGTATATTTCATAGGACTCTAAGTGTCCTTGGGTTTGGCCATCCTAGTAACCTTAGAGCCATTTTGTATAATTTGTTTTCTTCTTTTCACTTCTTTTTCACTTGCATCTTGTATTCTTGTTTTTCCTATTTTTGCATTTAGTATTGATGTTTCCTTTGTTGTATGATTAGGTTAAATAATTGAAGTAAGTTATTTTGTAGGTTATTTACAAATTCACAAGCAAGATGCATCCTTAAAACAACTTTGAAAAGTCATTTTCATCATTGAGCTACTTGGATTGGTCTACTAGTTCACAAATCTAGAATTTTAGAAGTCCCTTATAGCAAAATAGTAGTAATTTTCTCTTATTTTCTAGAACGTGTTGATAAGCTACATTTGAGTTGATTCCACTTGAATTAGGTAAAAAACATTCAAGTTAATAACAAAATTTACCCCAATGCATTTTCACTTGATTAGGTTATGCCTTTAATAGGTTAATTAGCCCACTAGTTCTTCAATTTCTAGTTTTTAGAGTAGTAATAATCTGTTGTTTCTAGCACGTGTTAACAAGGGTATTTTGGAGTGATTCCACTTGGAATGGAGTCCTAAAACATCCTACTTAATAAAAAAAAAAAAATCACGTTCCATTTGCATTTGATTTACTTGGTCATTAGGTGAATTATCTCCTCCTGTAGCAATTATGTTCGCCTATAGCAACCTCATGTAGCACTCCTATAACACGTATAAAGTTGATCAGATTTGCTCCAAAAGCTTGGTTTTTGTCTATTATGCTTGAATCACAACCCCTAGGCTCTAAATCCAAGATTGAGGAAAAATAAACACCAATTAAAATATGTTTTTTTACAAAGTAGATTAGGCCTATTTATTTGAATTCATGCTCTTAGAATTTCAATTACAAATTTTGTTCTTGCCTAACATTAATTTCTTTTCAAAGTAACATTTCAATTTCTACAATTAGTTTAGGCTTTGATTTCATGACATTCACTCCATTACATCAGATCAATGAAAAGACACATTGTATGTTGCACATATAGTGTCGGCACCTCTTAAGTTTGTATGAACCTCAGGTTGATAATTTAAGTTGGTAGCCTTGGGAGTTGTAGTATTCTTGTTGCAATACTGGGGTTCATCACATATTATTTTGAGATCTTCCATGTACCTTTATATATATGTAATTATGAATACCTCTCTAGTTAAGAAGGAGTGTTGAAGAATGTAACTAGTGTTAGTCTTCATTATTGTATTTGAGTCATGATGTAATGTATTTGTCAAAAGAAATAAAAATGAATTTTATTATTAAAGAAATCAACTTATTAAAGCATGGGTTTCATGGTTGCGTCAATGGTTTATAGGTCAAGTCCTCCATTGTAGACTTGTAGGGTTTATGTCAAGTGTTATTTTCCATGTCATAATGTAATAGACCCGTTCTTGGGCATTTTCAATCAAGAAACAAATTTAATTTGATGTAAATTAGGTCTTCTAGACCTCCTCCACCAAGTCGACCTCAAACTGGACAAGTCGACCTAATTGAGGGGCAGAATCTCCTATATAAAGACAAAGACTCGACCTCAATTGGAGCACTCACTCAACAAGTTCGAATTGCAGTAGCTAGAAGCAAAAAAAAATGTGAAATTCAAGAAGAAAGAAGGAAAGGGCTAACGAAGGAGGAGTTCATTATCTGGCTAAGAAGGTTGAAATCTTCTCCATCTTATCTCACACGTGTGAAGGAATTGAGCTACTAGAAGGGTTGAAACTTGTTAAGTTATGGTATGTTCTATGCTTATAATAGTTTACTTATTTTTCTTATTATATTCCACAAATTAGCAATCACATGTACATAAAGTAAAGTGCAGATAGAACATTAAACGATCGACAGAAAACAAGCCAAGACAAGAGAGACACAAGATGTGGCAGCTAGCCAGGGACAAACCCCACAATGTGTGGGGAAACCCTTTGATCAAATCTTCTTTTATCTTCAATAATTCAATAGAGAGAAATAGTACAATAAATCCGATTTATATCAATAGTAGCAAACCCTAGATCAGCGGCATCAGCATTAGGGGCTTCATCATCAAAACTAGGGCAGTCGATATCTCACAAACCGTCCATCAGATTGGCTTGATTCCACCACGAAAAGTTGCAGCCTTCAAAGGAGGTTCAAATGAACCTATAGCACAATTCTAATGAGGAGATCTTTAGGTGCATGCAATTCAAAGTTTGGATCTGCAGTTGCAGCTTCAGTTTCAACAGCTTCCTTCAACTAGGGCAGTCGATATCTCACAAACAGTCCATCAGATTGGCTTGATTCCACCACCAAAAGTTGCAGCCTGCAAAGGAGATTCAGATGAACCTACAGTGCACTTCTGATGAGGGGACCCTCAGGTCCACGCAGGCCAAAGTTTGGATCTGTAGTTGCAGCTTCAGTTTCAGCAGCTTCTTTCAAACTAGGGCAGTGGATATCTCGCAAATCGTCCGTCGGATTAGCTTGATTCCACCACCAAAAGTTGCAGCCTTCAGAGGTTCAGATGAACCTACAGCACAGTTCTAATGAGGAGATCTTCAAGTCAAATTTTGGATCTGTAGATGCAGCTTCAGTTTCAGCAACTTCCTTCAAACTAGGGCAGTCAATATCTCGCAAACCATCCGTCGGATTGGCTTGATTCCACCACCAAAAGTTGCAGCCTTCAAAGGAGGTTTAGATGAACCTACAGCACAGATCAGAAGAGGAGGTTTGATGGTCCACACTAGTCAAACTTTGGATCTGCGGTTGTAGCTTCCAGCATCACATGTGTGAGAAAGAGACCTTTTTCTACACAGTAGAGAAGAGACTCTTTTCTGCGCAGTAGAGAGAGAGAGAGATGTGATGAGAAGAGTGAATGCAAATGAGGGAAAGTCCTCCTGTATTTATACACAACTGTTGATGTTTGAATAGATGCGACTATTAGGGTTCTGAGCCTACATGAGTTGTAGGTCGGCTTGATAATAATTCCATAATCAAAATAAATTCATATCTCCATGAATACTTATTGGAATCGGATGATCTTTAGATAAATCCTACACCTCTCAACAAGAGGAATCTAAAGAACATATTATCATCCATAAATAAAATGACCCACATGAAGTTTGGCCCTAGTTGCCAATTTAACAAAACTGCAGTCCTAAAGCTAGGCCGAAATTCTATAGCTAGGGGTCAAAGTTTTGAAGCTAGGAAGTCGAAATTATGGATTGAAGTTGAGAAGTTGACATTTGGTGACTTTGGGAGAGATTGTCTATTAGAATAAAGCGCTGACTTGGTGGAGGAGGAAGGTATTTTGGTCTAGGGTCTATGTCTATGTCTATCTCAACTTGAATTTGCTAGTGGAAGAGTTTGACTGGGCTTTCCCCTATATAAGGGTTTTAGCCCTAGCTAAATGCCTGCATCTAGTGCCTTTGATATTTGTGTTTTGTTTTTTATGGTTGCTTGATGAAACAGGAATAAAAGAAGAACATAAGGCAGTTAATAAGAACATAAAGATATCACAAGTAATTATCAACATAAGAAAATCTTTCTACTTTTCTGATTTTCTAACAGGAAGGACTTCTTAAGATCTGACGTGGTACTTGGAGGAGGACTTGGTCTAGAGTTTGGGTCTTTTTTGTCTTGTTTGAAGTGGATTTTATAAGATGGGGAGATTTTCCGGGTTTTCACCTTGGAGGGGTTTTACCTGGCTTGGAGCCTAATTTTTGTGTCCACTATATTCACTGTTTTTTCTCTTGATACTTGTTTGATGAAAAGATGTAATAAAGAAACACATGAAGACAAATAAAGTTCACAAGCAAGAATTAAGGTTAAGGAAAATTTCAATTGATGGTTTCCATACTACATTTTCCAACATGGGATCGCGACTAAAGTGAACAAGAAGGTAGTTGGAAAGATCATCTTGTGGACACAAAAGAAGGGTTTGCTTGTCAAGGGAAATCGTTTGCAAAAGGACACAAGGAAAGAAAAAGAAGACATATTGATATAGAAAAAGGGTTACTACATCAAGCATTCGTTGAAGAGGGCTACATCAATCTCTCATCAAAGGAAAGCCTTAAGAGAAAGATTAGAAGTAGGTTGTTGTTCTCGCTTGGAGGAGATTTGAAGGCTCATTAATTTTTGACGAAGTATCAGAGGATCTTGGTATAATCACTCTTGGAAGTTGTTATTGAAGTCTCTTTGCAGATCTTGAAAGCCTCGAGATAGCTAGAGACATCATCAGAGAAGGGAAGACTCTTGATCATCAAGTATCACAATATTACTTTATCTCTGAATGTACAGATCATATGGGTTCTTTCTACAAGGAAAGCAATAAGCTCATTGGCTCAGCAAATTTCCTAGCATGGAAGAAAAGGATTGATTTAGCACTTACAAAACATAAGTTAATGAAATATGTTCTCCGTGAAAGTACTAAACCTAGCAAAGACAAGACTCAAGAACTAGCAAAATACAAGAAAGGAGAAGTAAGGGCACAAAGGATCATTCTTAAATCCATTAAGGATCATCTTGTTCCATCTATTTCTAATTTGAAGACTTCTAAGGCTATGTATGACAAGCTAGTAAATTTGTACTCTATAAGTACATGAGGTCAAAAGATGTCTTTGAGAAATAAACTATATAAAATGGAGAAATCAAACAATGAAGATATGGCCTCCTTTCTGATGAAGATTTCTCAAATAAGAGATCAATTGCAAGGGTTTGGGGAGACAATTTTTTATTCTGAAATGACCATATGTGTACTACATGTCTTGCCACCAGAATGGAGGAGTTTTGCAACTAGCATTCACTCTAAGAAAGACTCGACTCCATTTGATGAGTTTTGAGCTCAATGCATCTTGGAAGAAATGGGCATCAAGGCAAAGGATGACATTGAATCAAATGAGCAGTCTCAAGCCTTTATTGCAAGGACCAAAAAACTGAAGAAGGGAAAGTTTGGAAAATCCAAGAAGAAGCCAGATATGTCCAAGGTTCAATGCTTTGGATGCAATGAATATGGACACTTTAAAAGGATTGTCCAAACAAGCAAAACAACAAAAGAAAGGAAAGAAGAGAAGCTCACACAATTGAAGAAATGGGAGAACTTGAGAAGGAGTCAAAGAAAGAAGAAGTCAAATACCTTTACTATTGAAGATGGCATCATCTCTGTCAGGTTCTTCGTGAAATTGGTTTTTTCTTTAGAATAGCATGTTTTGTTGTTTACTCTAGAAGAGTTTTCGATTTTCTATGGCATCATAGATAGAAGCATGTGATAGTAGCATATTTAGACTCTACTTAATTGAGTTTCTTTGTAGAAATAATCTAGTCTTTCAAGAATAAGAAACTTGGGACTAGTTTGCATAGTGTTCATTCATACTTTGACTAACATTATGTTAGAGGTAGCCATTTTGCTAAGGTGGATCATCAAGGTCCTATAAGAGCTATCATTTTGGAAGGTTCTTGGAAGAAGCATTATGACAAGGATAGTATACATTCCATATAGTATGGAAATAATACTCTTAAAGGATGAAAGAATGTAGTTGGTCAAGTTGTAGGCTCATTCAAGGGCATATAGCTAGATGATTGTATAGAAGCATAAGAATGCATATTTGAAGTAATTTTTCTTTTAGGTAGGATTCATATGTACAAAATCTTGTAAAAGAAGTTGGTCATGAGAATATGTTTGGTAAGTCTTTTCTATGGTTATATGACGCTTCAAAGAAGAATTTGACTTACTCTAGAATGAATAAAAGATCAAGACTTTCTCACTAGATTATATAGAATAGTGATCAACATCAAATATAGTCTCTGGAAGAAAATTACAACTTGGTAATCAAGTTCGATCCTTTAGCACTTTGAGAAATGAAAGAAGATTTGTGTGGAGATGGACCATGAGGATGTTGATGATGAGAAAGTTGTCACGATGAGGTAAGTCTAAATATTTTGTTATTTGTTATTTGGTTAACATATTATTTTGCTACCTAGAAGGACATTACAGGAATATGCAAAGAATGTTGAGGCAAGCTCAACATATGATATTTGGAAATTATGAAGTCAAGAAGTTTTTATCTTGGGATTAAAAGGTAGTAGTGCGAGAAGATAACTTGAAGGTCAAGTTCGTACAACATCTAGGAGATCACTTTCATGAAGAAGTTGTGCTCAGCTTGAAGCTTGGAAAGGCTCAATATAATGCCTTCATTGATAATGATAAGATGAAAGTGATGTGCTAGATTGATGACCTGAACCTTGTCACAAGATTGAAGTAAGAAGATGGCTCCATGATACCCAAGAAGGAATCAAGCTTGATATAATGAGGTGCGAAAGAAAGAGGGAGCCATGCAGCTATCTCCATAAAGAACAAGTAGTTGATACTCTTAGGGAAACAAACTAGATAGGTTGTGGTTGTGACTTCCCAATTGAAAAGAAGTGAATGGAATCTCCTCTAGATTTGAGAGGAAGTAAAGGAGTCTCCTTGAATAAGAGCAAGGATCTATTCTCTAATCAAAAGAGAATATGGATAACCTCTTTGGTTGAGGAGTGATGATGAACATCACTTGTGCATTCTCTTCTTCATGTGTCATGCACTTGATCTGAACTAACAGTCGTAAGTCTAAGTGAAGGCCTCGAAGAGAGAATGGTAGAGGATTGGATAAGCATAGGACATGTATCCAAGACAAGAGTGGTTGAAGAGGACTGATATTCTTTGAGGATTAGAGGTTGAAAAATCAAAGATAAGAATAGCACTAAAAGGACATACATGGTGAATATCTGGATGGGGTATGTGTCTTAGAGGTAGTGTGTTATCACACGTAAAGCCTCCCAGCATAATGCTCTTGAATGAAGATGAGCTTGTCTAGTTAGACCTCAATGACAGTGTTGGTTATAATGTTGGTGCTTATAGTTGGCTTATCAATTCGACTCTTCTTATGAGAACCCTTCAATTTGAGAATGATGTTGTACTGGTTGTACAATTGTGAATACCTCCCTAGTTAAGAGGGAGTGTTGGAAATGTAACTAGTTCTGGTCTTCATAGTTGTTGTTGAACTCATTTCAATATGTATATCTTATGCAACAAACAAAAGAAGAAAGAAAAGTAAGCATGGGTTTCATGCTTCTTATTGATGGTCTTCTAGGTAAAAGCATATTCTTCATGCTTCTAGGGTTTGTTAGGTCATAGGATTTATTGTCATGAGTCAAGAGAGTCAACCTCCTGTTTATAAGACCCTTCCAGGCAAGATGTAACTTGTAAAAGAATTTATTTCGAGTCTAGAAAGTCCTACAAACTTCCAAAGTACAAGACAGCCCTAGCAGCTTCAAGTCGGCCTAAAGAAGGGAATTCGACCCTTTGGAAAGGTTATAAAGGAGCAGTTTCGACCTCATTTGGCACTCACTCACTCACAAGTTCGATCTCTCAAGAACAAGTTCGATCTAAAGTTGGGAGTAGTGAGAAAAAAAGAGAAAAGGTCTAGAAGGCAAGAGGAATCCAAGAAGGAAGAAAATATGTTTTGGGGCTCTATCTCTCTCACGCGTGTGAAATATAAGGTTTTTGTAGCTTCCAGTATAATCCATGAAATTTATTCTAAACACTAAATAAATTATTTCCAATAGTTCTTTTATTTTATTTTTTACAGTTGGTTTTTCTATTTTTTTATTTCCAATAATTTTTTTTTTTTGACTTTATAAAAAACAAAAAACAATAATTTGAATTTTAGAACAAATGGTTGGTTCTTGGGATTAGGGCATAAGTGTCTTATATCTAATAAGAGCAATTGAGGTCAAGATGAATGCCCCTCTTAAAGTTAGGTCTAATGCTTGTAGATTAGAGCAATAAGCTAGAACCCCATAAATTAAATTAATGTCTTGGCTAATCAAGACATGTTATGACACCAAAACCCTACAAGAAGGGATCCCTCCAAAGGGGAACGCCTTCAACGACAAAATCAACTATGGAATAATATAAAATTAAAACCCTTACTAAGGAACCCTAAAGGTTATGGCCTAACAAGGAGATTCAATGCTTACCTCAAACCAACAATGGAGAGACTGAGAATAAACCCTTGACATCCCCTCTAAGTGACAAAGTTGCCCTTAAATGAATCAATCTAGTAACCTTGTAGTAGTCTTCAATTATCACAATATTTCCTTTGAAAGTTAAAAAGAATACCAAGAAAAGAGAGCCTCCAATAACTGACATGAAAGCTTCATGAAAATAATTACATTATGGCATAATGATCTCCAACAATTCACAATGATTTGGGAGGAGAATGTGCTCTCAATTTATAAAAGAGGCTCTTAACATCTCTCCCACTTTTTGCTCCTTAGAGAATATCTAAGAAACTTCAAGAAAAATTGACTTGTCATCTACAATATACTTGTGGACTACATCATTATAAACATTAGCTTTACATTGCTTGAAAACCCTCAAAAAGAGATTGACATCCACATAAGGAGGCTCAACTTACTTGACAAGGAGGCTAATTTTCTTTACAAGTCCAACGTTCCCCTCAAAAAATGGCTTCAATTGACTTGGAATAATTCTTGGAGGCTAGTGTAGGCCCAACATCTCTCTTTTCTTGCATAACATATCCCTTTTGTTACTCAGCATTTAATTTGAATTGACCTTTTGACCCCAACAACTCTTTTGAAGGTGGACAACTCCTTTACTTAAGCTTGATATTATTTGTTTTAATGAATTAAGGCTTGATTTATTTGCTTCAATGCTTGGTTATATTACATGAGGCTTGCCACATCACATTTGACATAATTTCACCTTTAAGTCACTCAAGTGACTTGCCACATCATCACTTTAACCCCCATAGCTATCATAAGAGAATTCAGCCCTCTTTGGAAAAGAAATGAGGCTTGAAAAGGCACATTGAAGAAGGCATTTTGTATGGTTTGACTTGGAGATGTCTTAGCTTTCCTAAGAGAGTGCAATGGACCTTTTTCCTTGCCTTTGGAGAATGTGATATATGCCTCGGAGAGTGCATAATGCATTGGGAATTGTGCGCTTACCATGTAAAATGATGAGAAAAAAGAATCATGACCAAAGGTTTGCATACATAAAATAAAATTGCCTATGTGGGGAATGAAACAAGTGTGCTAGACATGGGTGTTTCCACCCTTACATAGTGCAATCACCTTTAAATGGTAGCAATCATAAGTGAGTAACAAAGGACTCCCATAAAAATCACGTGTCCAAATAGATCCACCTTCAAGACCTCCAATGCCTACCTAGGCCATTAAATGCCCATCAAGGCAGGGAATCACCACCCACCAAAGGGTAGTTAATACGTAAGTACCATTGATCTAGAGACCATGAAAATAGGGACTAAAAAACTAGCCATGATAGTTCACCTAAGGGGATCTAGGATACAATACAACGAATGCTTGTACATATCATCCCTCGTGGCCTTACAAGGAAAAGATTGCACACATTTGAGCTTATAATGGTGTTTACTCTGAAAAAAATGTAGGGTACACTATAGAGGACCTGGGAGGTAACAAGATGTAATTTCTAAATTTGCATTAAAAGACAATTTTTGAAATCCCCACATAGGTGTTCTTCGAGAAAGTCCTAGTTCATGGGTGCAAGTCTTAGAGGTGGTGATTGATGCTATGTAATTCATTTCATTGGTTTCAGCCCCTCTTTTTCACCCTTGTGAACATTACCCAATGCAATAAATACTAAATGGACTATCCAATATCATGAGACACTACTCATTTTGAGTAAAGCGCATGGGGCATGGGCCATGCATTAATGACTTGCTCTATGCAAATAACTCCAAAAATGATATCTTTGCACCATGCAAGCCCCCAAAATGTTTAAATAAAAGAGTAAATGCAGCTATAAATGAATAGTTCATAAGGCATTTTAAGAGTGAAGGGAGCTCTAACCGAATAGTTCACAAGGCACAATGTCTACTAAGATTTGCAACTAAGATAGCAAGCTAAGTCAGTTTAACTATAGGGAGAAAACTCCATAGTTAAGTGCACTTGAGTTAGCGGAGTGTCGGGATGGGTAATCTATTGAGACGTCCTAGCTATTGAGTGCAAGCCCAGCGATAATGATTGGTGCAATGTGATTTATTTTACTAGTTTCAATCTCACTTCATCTTTGTGAACATCAACTAATGCCATAAATGCTACGTGGACAACTCAATATCATGAGAAATTATGCACTCTTGATTAATGGATCATGCATTGATAACTCACTCTAAATAATTCCAAAATTCTATCTCCAAAAACACGATGTTAATAAAAGGAAGTAGGGACAATAAAAAGTAGTTGTAAATGAACTACTTACTACCGATATTTTTCATGTGATATATTTCTTGCATTTGTTTCTCTTATAGCATCCCCTATGACTGTGGACTTACACATGGGTTACAAGAAAAGTTTGTTAACCAGTTGCCCACAATTTTACTCTTTCTTTTGGTGCAGAGCATAATCCATACATAATTATATAATATGAGAATAAAATTATATAAGTTTTTCTCTTATAGCATCCCCTATGACTGTGGACATACACATGGGTTACAAGGAAAGCTTGTTAACCAATTGCCCACAATTTTACTCTTTCTTTTGGTGCAGAGCATAATCCATACAGAATGATATAATATGAGAATAAAATTATATAAGGTTTTTTCATTTCTTTTTTCTAGGCAGCAAAATCACCATAATTTTAATATGACCATATCCATGGTCACATTTATATCTCTAGATATTATACATTATACATATTATAGCTTCAGTATACAGTATATACACCTTCATTCTGAAGAGACTACATGAAAAGATAAAGAGATACAGATATACACCTTCATTCTGTTTGCCTTCATTGTAAAAGGGGCCAGTCCCACCAGTGTTATTTATTCTCTTTTTAAATATTCACCCCTTGCTTAACAAACTCTGGATTACTTCGAAATTTTATTGAGTGAAGTGTACCACCAATCCGACCTCTGCTGGGTGCACATCAGAGAGGGCACATTCTCACATAAGCTGAAGATGTTAGTATCTAATATGCACCCAACACAGGCTGGATGATTTGCTGCACCGCCTGCCAGCCACCGCGGCAAGTGGAAAAAACCTAAGCAATTCATGTAATCGAATCAAAAGAATGATTAAAAAAGGAAATAAATTAAGAAGCAACTTTTATAGGTTTAACAAATAGACATGTAAAACACTCCCTCACCGTTTAATATGCACCCAACATGGGCTAGACAATTTGCTTCGCTGGATGCCAGCCACTTGGCAAGTGGAAGAAACCTAAGAACTTGAGTATATAATGGAATCAAAAGAACGATAAAAAATGATGGAAATAAATGAAGAAACAACTTTTATAGGTTTAATTAATAGAAATGAAAAACGCTCTCTGCAGTTCTTAGGAATGCATCCTTTGCACTATGACCCATTTGAATCACAGTGAGGCTTTATAAAATCTTATTCATAAGTGAGTTGCTTACATGGAACATTCTCTGAGAGTCTGAAATTCAAGATCATGCTTAGTCCATCAAAGTCTCTTACCTGTTCAAAACATCAGAATCAATTTGTTAGGGACATCCTAAATGAGAGTTGACAAGGGTGACAATCTACAAGAAGAATCATGCAATGTTTATTACAACGTTAAATACATGCTTTAGTTCATGTACACCTATAATACAAGAGGCCTGACTAATAATGTAACATATAACAATCGTTCAGCCATTCCAGCATTTTAGAAATAGATATTTTGACAATGTTGTCTTATAAATCCTTTTCTCAAAACTAGCATGGCTTATCAAAAACTTTATTGTAATTTAAACCAAGTTGAACAAATAAAAATTAACAATGTTACTCCAGTAAAAACATCTACATGACCACATCCCTCTCCTTATAACGATTTCCCGTGAACCTGGGAGATGAACCTGATTGCAGTATGTAGATCACCAAACGTCCGTTGGTTCTAGATGATTTGGAGTGGTGTTCCCAGGGGTGTGCTGATATGACCAAATGTAATAGCAAGTTTCATTATGATGCCATATTACTTGTTTCTTGAAATCCTCAGCTTTATCCTTCAGAAATAAAGAATTATCAGGCACATACCCTACTGCCTTTCATCTGTTCAGCCAGCTCTTCGAATGTCTTATATATCTGATCAACAAGTGGATGTGACCTCCTCTGCCACAAATGCATGAACCCTGTTCTTTACATCAATCCAGCTGCATCCTGGCATCTTTTTCAAACCCCTTTCCTTCATTGTTTTTCTGACTTTTGCTGCATCATCCCACCTGCCAGCTGCAGCATACATGTTAGATAGCAGTACATAGGGTGCAGCATATTGTGGTTCCAATTCAAACAAGGCTTTTGCTGCACGCTCTCCTAGCTCTATATTGCCCTGACTTCTGCAAGCACCTAACAATGCTCCCCACACTATAGCATTTGGTTCAAAAGGCATGTTATCGATGATGTTTATAGCCTCATCCAAGTGCCCAGCACGACCAAGAAGATCAATCAAACAGGCATAGTGGTCTAATCTTGGAATCACATCATAATCTTGACCCATGCAATTAAAGTAGCGACAACCTTCATCCATCAGGCCTGCATAGTTACATGCTGAGAGAACACTAATAAAGGTGCTATCATTTGGCTTGATGGACTCTGACACCATTTTTTCAAAGAGTTGAAGGGCTTTCCTGCCATGGCCATTCAAGGCGTAACCTCCAATCATCGCATTCCAAGAGATGATATTTCTCTCAGGCATTGTCCCAAACACTTGGCACGCTTCTTCTATGCTTCCACATTTGACATACATGTCAACAAGGGAACTCCCCACACACACATTTGATTCGAATCCAGCTCTCACAACAAGGCAATGAACCTGCCTCCCACCTTTCAAAGATGCTAAGCTTGCCCACGAATTGACAATGCCGGAAAAGGTGACTTCGTCTGGTTTAATACCAACCTTTTGCATTTCCCCAAATAGTTTCAACCCCTCCTCGGCATATCCATTCTGAGCATACCCCACAATCATTGCATTCCACAATACCACATCCCGTTCATGAAGTTTGTCAAACAGTTGCTGTGCATCATGTATGCTCTCACATTTGGCATACATGTCCACAAGAGCGCTCGACACAAACAGATTTGAATCATATCCAATCTTTATCATATGTGCATGAACTTGATTGCCCTGCTCCAGAGCTGCTACGCCGGCACATGCACTGAGAATGCCAGCGTAAGTGACCTCATTAGGCTTCACGCCTGCCAGTTGCATTTGGCGAAACAAATTAAGTGCTTCTAGCCCATGTCTATACTGGGCATATCCTGCAATCATCGCAGTCCATGTGACTGTATCTCTTTCAGACATTTCGTCAAACACAAGACGAGAAACCCCTACGCTTCCACATTTGGAATACATGTCCACAAGAGCACTCCCAACAAAGGCATTGGATTCTAATCCATTCTTAGCAATCTGAGCATGAAGTTGCTTACACGTTTCCAGAGCTGAGAGCCTGGTGCAGACACTCAGAACACTGGCAAAGGTAAACCGATTGGGTTTCATGCCGGCCTGTTGCATCTTCTTATATTGCTTAAGAGCTTCTTCGGAATGCCCATTGTGTGCATATCCTGCAATCATTGCATTCCATGTGATAGAGGTTGGGTCAGCCATTTTGTCAAACACTCGACGTGCATCTTCCATTCTGCCGCATTTGGCATATGCTGTAATGATGGTATTCCAGGAGAATGCATCCCTCGACGGCATATTTTCAAAAACCTGACTTGCGTCGGCTAAACATGCACACTTGGCGTACATATCAATAAGACGATTACAGAGAAATACCTGTGAACCGAATCCTGATTTGATGATATGACCATGAATTCCCTTCCACTCAGCCGGTGATTTGGTATTGATGAACGCCTGCAAAAGACGGCCATAAGTGGCAATGTCAATGCTCCTACCCTCTGTACTCAACGTCGAAGAAGTAGCAACCAGTGCATATTTTGTTAGCATCGACAACACTACGCACCCGCTACAAGTTTCTCTTTACCTATACAACCAGAGAGAACTTAACTATGGAAAGACTCCCATCCCGGTTCACGGTCAATCGTTGTAAATTTAGGAATGTTTTAAGATTGACATGGATCTATGTATTATTATTTTTTTCTGAAACCACGTTGAGTTTTAAGCCAGGTTAGTTGGTTTATAGGATGGAAGAGTGATCCATTCATAATGGAATGCTATTACATAAGTGTGTTTGGTCAATTCTTACAAAATTGTGTTGAGTAAAGTTTAGATATTTTTCAAATAGTTTAATTTTTTATAACTGGTTTTTATCTTTAATTTTCTTTCTCATGAGATTTGAAGGTATAGTTTGATGAAATTAAACCCTAAAAAGTTGGAACTAGACTTCCACACAAACTAGACTTCCACACTCTCATGAGATTTGAAGGTATAGTTTGATGAAATTAAACCCTAAAAAATTGGAATTAGACTTCCACACAAACCAATTAGTACACCTCATAGTTTGACATACATTTATATTAAAACTCATTGTAAAGGAAATTAAGTCGATATCTATTCTTTTATTAGAATTTTTTGTTGAATACTTTGCTCCGAGGAAAGTGTTGCTTTCAAAAGGATTCTATTCTACATTATATAGGAAAGTTTTGCATCCATGTGGATTGGTGTTGGTTTCTAAAGGATTCTATTTTATATTATATAGGAAAGTTTTGCATCCATGCTGATTTTATCATTAATTTTATATTTAGATGTTCAAATTCTTTCATCAGAATTTTTTGTTGAATACTTTGCCCCAAGGAAAGTGTTGCTTTCAAAAGGATTCTGTTCTAATATAGGAAAGTTTTGCATCCATGTGGATTGGTGTTGCTTTCTAAAGGATTCTATTTTATATTATATAGGAAAGTTTTGCATCCGTGCCGATTTCATCATTAATTTTGTATTTAGATGTTCAAATAAATAAAATTGAGTTAAATTTAAATATAAATATTTAATTTATAGAAACCATTTTTTCGAGCCAAGAAAACATTTTTCATGGTTTCTTGTCCTTTTGAATTGGGGTATTGACTTGTCCACCTTGGTATCTTCAAGTGAAAATTCCCCTAGTGTGGTTGCTACAAGAACTTTAAACATTTGTTTCATTGTGTTTTACTTATGTGGTTATATCTTTTTTTCTTTTCCTTTAAATTAATAATGGATTTTTTCAATTCATTGAGCTAAGTTGAATAGTGGACATTTCATATTGGAAAATGTTTGCTAAATAATATCAGGGTCCTGTCCAAATTTGAAACTTGGTTAACTTGTTTAATGTGTTTGTGGATGGTTGGGTTAGGCTTAGGAGTATAGGGACAATACCTCCAACTCAACACCGAACCTCCTTGATGACAGGGAACACGTTTATCAATTCTCTTAATACCAAAACATAAAAATAAAAATAAAAAGATAATGAATTTTTTAATGGTATTAGAATTGTCTAGGCGTAACACTGGTATTTTACTATTTTTGTTAGATGTATTAATGTTCTATTCAATTTTTAAAAATGAGGTTAAGGAAAACTAATTAAGGACTGTTAAAATATTGCAATGAACGTAGATATGGAGAAGTTTCAATGATTACATTTTCGCTTTATGTAAAATAAAAATAGAAGGTGTGATGACAAATAAATATTGGTGGCTTATTGTTGTTGGGAGATTAGCAAATATAAGTGATGCATATTGGATTAAGATAGATAGCAAAGCATGATTTGCAATTTACCTTTTCCTACAAATTCTATGACTCTTAATGTCTCTGAAGCCCCATTGGCAAAGGAGATGTGAGAGAAGCTAAATGCCTTATATCTTCTAATGCATAAGTTAATATGATGTCATTGAAAAGAAAGGATTTCACACCAAAGATAAAGGATAAAAGTCTATTGAACATTTAAATGAATTTAATATGTTGATGAAACAGTTAGTGTCCATTGAAAACCATTGGTGTTTAAAGGATCAATGTATTGCTTTTCTCATTAGTATGCCAAATTCATGTGAGAATTTGATAATATCTACTAGAGGACATTGTAGGGATAGTCCCAAGATTGAAAGCATTGTAACATAGTTTTTGAATGAGAAAACAAGGAAACTATTAATAGAAGTATCATTAGATTATAAGGCATTGTTTACTCAAAGGTTGTTCTAGAAAAAGGAAAGACAATGGATTGCATGGTAGATTGAAGTCCAAGGGTAGATAAACTAATATGAAGAGGAATTCTAAAGTCGTGTGTTGGAAATGTAACCAAAAAGGGCATATAAAGAAGGATTTTCATCTTTGTTGAGGAAATAAAAAAGAAAATACCACTATGGTGGTCGTTACTAGCACCAGTAGAAAATGAGAAATTAGTGACTAGGTGACTACAAAAGTTAGTCACCATAGCTTTTCCAAGTGAAATACTACCAAAAATAGGCAATCTTAAGTGACCCAACTAAAAATGACTAACATAAATGATTAATTTAGTCTCAGGGTAAAATATATGACTAGCTAATAAGTAATACAACTAAAAATGACTAACTTGAATGACCAATTTAGTATAGGAACAAAAATACAATTATCTAACAAGTACTACAATAATATGAATTAGACATTTGTGTTGGTCATTTTAATTGTGTCACTTCAGCAAACCTTTTGTATCAACAAGATGTTTATGTTAGTTAGTGTACCTATTCCCCTAATCCTTAAGCCCTGACCCCTTGCCATTAAATCCCTTATCCCCTAAGTCCTAAACCACCTAGTCTTAAATAACCTAACCCCTAAACACCCTAAATCACAAAGAATTAGCCCCTTAACCCCTCAGTTGTTAGCCCTAACCTCTACACCCCTAAATCCTTAATGACAACCCTTAACCCCTATCCCCTAAACCCTTAACCCCTTATCCCCTAAACCCTTAACCCTTAAAACACCTGAAAAATCATTTTTAAATACTATATTGATAACACATCACACAAAATATTATAGTGAATTACCATAATTCTAAAATCTTATATGTCCACAAAAATGACATATATGAGTGACATAAAGCTTTCAAATAAAAAAATCGAAGAAAATCACTAAAAGTGCACCTTTTTCATTTGCTAGTCACAAATAACTCACCTATTTCCCCAAAACCTCACAGAAAATATTTTTAGTGACCTAGCCACTAATCTTGGCACTAGCCAACACTGTTAGAAAATTATATATTATAGAGCAATGGAACACATAAAATATTGCAGAAATATAAACACATAAAACAAGAGAGACACAAATATGAGACACAAATATATGTGGTTCACCTAATTTGGGCTATGTTCATAGAGAAACAAACAGTCCTTCTTTTATATTATCTAGCAAAAGGAAGAGATACAACCTACAGCATATTCGTTATGTTAGGTCCCTATAATACTAGTGATTACCCCATTACTATTATAGTTGTATCCCTTATTAATATTGTTGAGCCCCTAATGTCCCCATATTTTTATTATTGTGCCCCATAGAATTCCTCTGTTGTTATTTTTGTGGCTTTATATTATTATTGTTAGGTCGGTTGGGTTATATTATGACTCCATAGACTCCTATATATAGAAAGGAGGTTTTTTCATTTGAATTATTGAAGAATTATTCATTTGTGTAATGTAAAGGAGGTTGCCCCCTCGAAGAGGTTGAATTCTAAGGTGTTGATCTCTCTTTTCTATCTTTTTGTGAGCTAGTTTCATAACGTTTGGTATCAAAGCTTTGGATTCTAGGGTTTCGCTGCTCCAAATAGGTCATCGTGGCATTTTCAATATAACGTTTTTTTTGCGACGTTTCAAAAGCGAAAAAAAATAAATAAATAAATAAAAATCATTTGAGACGAAATCGCACTAAACCTCGGATCCGAATTTCAGAGCTTTTCGTGCTATATTTGCGGAGATACGATCTGAGGAAGTTGGTCTTTTTGCAGACTCCTGAATTACATTCCAAACAGGTGACCTAGGGAAAATCGTCATAACTTTCTCTCTGAGCATCGGATTGAAATTCTGTAAGAAGGTACAGAAAGAGGATGGGTTGTAGTTTCTTGTATATATTTTTCAATGCCATAGGTTGAAACAGTGACACGTGGCACTTCATACAAGTTTTCTCTTTTGGAAAGGTCTATAATCATGTCATCTTGGGAGATTGTGCATAACTCTTTCTTGGAGAATCCAATTTGGATCAGACTGGTGGCATTGGAAAGAGGACGCAGAGGGCTACTACAGGTCGTAATTTCAGAATTGGATGATCCAAAATTACAGAGATACATCAGATTCAATATCAAGCTCCTACAAAGTGAAAAAAGGTGTGTAGTTTTTTTAAATTTTTTCTTAAGCTTAGTTTGAAAAATTAGTTTGAAGGAATTCAAAGGACATAGTAAAGCATTATTATTGGTAATTGATGCCCCGAGGAAAGAAAATGAAAACACCTAATAAGAAACCTGAAAGCTCTAGCATGACTCATGAAGAAGAGGAAGAAATGCAACATGATATATCAAAATTACGAGACCAAGTGCAACAAGTGTCACTTGCACAAAAAGTAAC
>APFE031155262.1:6197-40741 GCA_000404065.3 Pinus taeda | reverse complement strand
GCCCTTCCTTACCGCATTTCCAACGCACCACCTTTATAGGTTTTCCTGGAGATTTAGATCTCCCTCTAGATTTAGATTCCCACTCGATGACTTATTTTTGTTTCTGTTCTGGGACCGTCCTCGTACAGACAAGGCATCACCATTCTGGTTGTCCATATTTTCCGTCTCATCTCCTCCGTCAGCAAGGCTGAGACTATTTCATCAAACTGCAAAGCAGTTGCATTGCTACCTATTGCAATAACCAGACTATCCCACGAATCTGGTAGGGAACACAACAAAATGATGCACTTATCTTCATCTAAAATTTTAATATCAACAGATGATAACTAACTTACCACAGTATTAAATGCATTCAAATGCTCTGTCACCGAGTCTCCATCTTTCACCCTTAGGTTATACAGCTTTTTCCGCAGGAATATTTTATTCACCAGAGACTTAGATTGGTACAAAGTCCCTAACTTGTCCCACAGAGCCTTTGCTATAGCTTCCCCTGATACATTCAACAATACTGAATCTGAGACACACAATCATATTGTGCTCTTTGCCTTCCGATCTAACTTCTTCCATTCTTCATCGGTCACTCCTGTTGGTTTAGTACCTAGATCTACCATGATCCACTGATCTTTATCCTCCAACAGATCCTCCATCTTGAGTTTCCACAACTCAAAACTCGGACCATTGAACTTCTCAATCTCTATATTTCCACTGCTCGCCATCTTATTTCACCACCAGAATCGATCTCGCAGATCTCCCACTGAACAGGGTCTACCACAGGCTCGAGAAAAACCCCTTAGCAACAAAGGCATCCCTTTGAAGCCAAAATAGCTCTGATACCAAATGTAGGTTTTAACTCTGTACATAAATTACCTGCATACGAATTCTAAATCACAGGAAAAATAAAAATGCGAGAGAGTAACACATAAAACAAATATACACAGAGATTTCCCACTGGATCCCAAAACCGGGACTACTAGCTTTATTTTTCATTATATTCCTTTCAATGTTACAATACATATTTATACATGCTGAAGCATCCAATACCATGGACCGAAAACCATCGCGTCCAAAACCATGGACTGAAAACCATAGGTAGGTTCACGCAACCTAATATAGGGTCCAAAAAGAAATTTCTCGGGGTGCTGCCCCGGACCCCGTAGAGGGGGGCTACCCACCCCCCTCAAAACCCCTGAACAAGGGGGGCTGCCGCCCCCCCTGTGACCCCCCCGCTACGCA
This sequence comes from Pinus taeda, assembly GCA_000404065.3. Classification (NCBI taxonomy): domain Eukaryota; kingdom Viridiplantae; phylum Streptophyta; class Pinopsida; order Pinales; family Pinaceae; genus Pinus; species Pinus taeda. Next base: position 39,508 of record APFE031155262.1, on the reverse strand, counting down.
ATCGGCGAAACAAAGGGGGGGCTTCGCCCCACCTCTAACCCCCCGGTTCACTATGTAGGTTAGTCATGGAAAGAATATAACACAACCCAACATTATTAAACATGAAGTCCAACCAAAGCAACCTAACAAGATAGAGTTTGAGCTCAAGGAGGAAGAATCAGACTCTACAACAGAGGAGGAATTAAGAGATGAAAATCCACAAACTTTAGGTGTGAGAAGCTCAGTTCGAGAAAGAAGGTAACCAAAAAGGTATATTGTGTCTTCTTTCTACCCAAATTTTGCTTTATATGTTACTGATGATGATCCCAGAACTATAAAGGAAGCATTAGATTCAGAGGATGGAAAACTCTGGAAAGAGGCCATGGTTGATGAAATGGCTTCTTTGCACAAAAATGAGGCTTGGGATCTGGTGGAGTTGCCGGCTGGAAGGAAACCCATTGGTAGAAAATGGGTATTCAAGAAGAAGACAAATGTAAAAGGAAAGGTGGAGAAATACAAAGTTTGGTTGGTAGAAAAAGGTTATTCACAGGTGTTGGAAATTGATCATGGTGATATTTTTTCTCCTGTTGCCAAGGTAACCTCTATTAGTTTACTTTTATCTGTTGTTGCTGCTTTTTATTTTTAGGTACAATAGATGGATGTGAAGACATCATTTCTTCATGGGGATCTGGAAGAGGAAATCTACATGAAGCAACCTGAAGGTTTTGCGGTGAAGGGTAAGAAAGAACTGGTATGCAAGTTAAAGAAGTATCTATATGGGTTAAAATAGTCACCAAGGATGTGGTATCAAAAATTTGATACATTTATACGGGGACTTGGATTCACCAGAAGAAAAGTAGATCACTGTGTGTATTTTAAATTAATTGGTGACCGTGTTATTTATCTAGTCTTGTATGTGGATGATATGTTGCTGGTTGGAAATGACAAAGAAATTATTCAGGATTTGAAGACCCAATTGTCCACCAAATTCGACATGAAAGATCTTGGTGCTACAAACTATATTTTGGGCATAGAAATTAAAAGAGATTGGGAAAAAAGGAAGCTTTGGTTAAACTAGAGGAAGTATGTCAAGACAATACTGCAGAGGTTTAATATGCAAGATAGTAAACTAGTGAAGGATCCTATTCTTGTAGGTGTGAGTTTATCTGCTGAACAGTGTCCCAAGACACAATAAGAGGAAGAGGACATGTCCCGTGTTCCATATGCAAGTTCAGTCAGTAGCCTGATGTATTCAATGGTTTGTACTAGAACATACATTGTACATGCAATGGGAGTATTGAGTAGGTTTATGTCAAAACTAGGGAAGGAGCATTGGACAGCAGTGAAGTGGGATTTTAGGTATTTACGTGGCACTAGTGAGTATGGTTTGTGCTACCAAGGAATACCAGGATTGGATAGAGTGTTGGATAGTCATGGATTTGTTGATGCAGTCCGGGCTAGAGATTTAGATCAGAGAAGATCTACAAGTGGGTATATGTTTAACCTATTTTGAGGTGCAGTCAGTTGGATGAGTAAGAAACAATCTATAGTGGCACTATCGACCACAGAGGCAGAATACATGGCAGCACTCATGCAAGCAAGGAAGCAGTTTGGTTGTAAAGATTGTGCTCAAGTGTGGGGTTAGTATATGTAGCTATAAGGATACACTGTGACAGCCAAAGTGCAATTTTATTGGTAAAGAACCCTGCATATCATTCAATGACAAAGCACATTGATGTTCAATATCACTTTGTGATGGATATGATAGAAGACAGAAAGGTGTTGTTGGTAACAGTGGACACATTGAAGAATACTGCAGATGCATTGACAAAATTTGTGAGCTCTGAGAAGTTCTCTTGGTGTAGATAAACAATGGGCATTGTAGGGCTGGATAAATGAGTAAGCTCTCTTGTGGCCCCTTATGGAAAGGAAACAAAAAGTGGGAGAATATTGGGTTGTGTTATATTCTTTCCATGATTAGCCCACATAGTTAACCAGTGGGTTAAGGGGGGTCTGAGCCCCCCCTTCGTTGCATTGATTGCATAGTGGGGGGGTCACAAGGGGTTTGAGGGGTGCAGGTTTGGTGGACCTACCTATGGTTTTGTGCATGTTTTTCACACATGATTTTGGACAAGATGGTTTTCGATCCATGGTATTGGATTCTTTGGCATGTATAAATATGAATCATAACATTGAAATGAACATAATGAAAAATCAAGCCGGTAGTCCCGGTTTTGGTGTCTAGGGGAAAATATCTGTGTATATGTGTTTTATGTGTTATTCTCTCACATTTTTATTTTTTGTGTTCTAGAATCGTATGTACGTAATTTCTGTATGGGGTTAGAACCTACATATACCTTTCTAGCTACCTTCTTTCTTCAACTGATCTTCTCACACCCAGAGTTTGTGGCTCTTCATCTTTTGATTCCTCCCCTACTGTGGAGTTTAAATCTTCCCCCTTAAGCTCAAACTCTATCTTCTCAGGTTCCTTTCATTGGAATTCATGTTTAATAACATATTTCACATCTGTGAACACCAGATCTTAGTTGTACACAACCTTCCTTGTTACTGGGTTCCAAAGCTTATAACCCTTTAAACCATCCTTATACCCAATAAAGATGCACGTTTTATATTTACTATCCAATTTTTTTCTTTTCTCCTTTGGAACATGTACATATGCATCACATCCAAATACCCTCAGATGTGAAAGAGAGGGTTTCCTACTAGTCCATATCTCTTGTGGAGTCTTATCCTCCAACGCTGATGAAGGTGATCTATTGACCAAGTAACATGCAGTCTCCACTACCTCTGCCCATAATGCTTGTCCTAACACGACACCATTGAGCATTTTTCTTACCCTTTCCGTCAACATCTGTTCATTCTTTCTGCAAGTCCATTTTGTTGAGGTGTATATTGAGTATTCTTATGCCATGCTATACCACACTTCTTATATAATTCTTCAAATTCCTTACTGAAAAACTCTCCACCGTTATCTGTCCTCAACACCTTTATCTTCTTCTCTATCTGGTTTTCCACCAGAGCCTTAAATTCTTTAAACATGTCAAAGACTTCAGATTTCTTCTTAATGAAATTTATCCATGTTTTCCTCGAGAAGTCATCTATAAATGATACATACTACACAGACCTACCCAATGATGGAACTTTCACAAGTCCAAACACATCACTATGCACAAACTCTAATATCTGTTTCGCCCTCCTACCAACAAAGGGGAAACTCACTTGATTCCGCTTACCATATACACAATTTTCGTAGAAATCAAAATCCAAATAGCTATTACTCATACCTTCTACCATACCTTTACCATGAAGTATTCAAAGGCCCTTCTCTCACATATGTCCAAGCCTTTTATGCGATAGCATGGTCTTCTCTCTAGAGACCACTAGATTTTATGCTCCACTTCCACGAACCCATGAGTTATCGCACCCATCAACAATAGTGCTACCTTGTAACTTGTACAAAGTTCCAATCTGAACTCCTTGAATCAATACCAGTGCCCCCCAAACCATATTGCAGGTATCCTTCTCAAACATTGTTTTTAGACCTACATCATCTAGCTTTCTTACAGAAATTAGATTTCCTGCCAGTGCAAGAATATGCATAACACTCGGAAATGTTCTAACCCTTCCACCTTGCAAATTCAACTTTACTTTTCCATGACCAATGATTCTAGCCTTCCTATCATCCCCTAAGAAGACAAAACCACCATCATTTTTCCCATACTCGCAGAACCACTCTCTATGGGGAGTGAAGTGAAAGGATTCACCTGAGTCAATCAACCATGCCTCATGATCTACATGTGTACTTGAAGAAGCCAAGTATACATCCCCACCCTCATCTGAGGTGGTTTTCGCCTTTGCAAAAGGAGCATCATCAGATCCCTTTCCTTTATTCAGAGCTTTAGATCTATAGTCCCTTCAGTACTGCCCTTCTTTTCCACATTTCCAGCACACCACCTTTACACTTTTTCATGGAGATTTAGATCTCCCTCTAGATTTAGATCTCTGACTAGATGATTTATTTTTGTTTCTATTCTGGGACTGTCCTCATACACACAAGGAATCACCATTCTGGCTCTCAATGTTTTTCCGTCTCATCTCCTCTGTCAACAAGGATGAGACTATTTCATCAAACTGTAAGGTAGTTGTATTGCTACCTATTGCAATAACCAAACTATCCCATGAATCTCATAGAGAACACAACAAACTGATGCACTTATCTTCATCTGAAATTTTAATATCAACAGATAATAACTGACTTACCATAGTATTAAAAGCATTTAGATGCTCTATCACCGAGTCTTCACCTTTCACCCTCTCGTTATACAACTTTTTATGTAGGAACAATTTATTCACCAGAGACTTAGATTGGTACAAAGTCCCTAACTTGTCCCACAAAGCCTTCGTCATAGTTTCCCCTGATACAATCAACAATATTGAATTTGAGTCACACAATCGTATTGTGTTCTTTGCATTCTGATACAGCTTCTTCCATTATTCATCAGACTCTCCCATTGGTTTAGTACTTGGATCTACTGCAATTCACTAATCTTTATCCACCAACAGATCATGCATCTTGAGTTTCCACAACTCAAAACTCTAACCATTAAATTTCTCGATCTCTATCTTTCCACTACCCATCATCTTCTTTTACCACTAGAATCAATCTCGTAGATATCCCACTAAATAGGGTATACCACAGGACAGAGCGAAACCCCTCAGCAACAAAGGCGTCCCCTTGAAGCCAAAACAACTCCGATACCAAATGTATATTTTAACCCTGTAAAGAAATTACCTGCATGAGAATTCTAAAACACAGAAAATCAACAATGTGAGAGCATAACACATAAAACACATATACACAGAGACTTTTCCCTGGATCCCAAAATCGGGACTACCAACTTGACTTTTCATTATGTTTCCTTTCAATGTTACAATAAATATTTCTACATGTCGAAGCATCCAATACCATGGACTGAACACCATCGCATCCAAAACCATGGACTAAAAACCATTGTGTCCAAAACCATGGACCAAAAGCCATCACGTCCAAAACCATGTGCAAAACATCATGCAGAGAAGCATAGGTAGGTCCACCCAACCTAATATAGGGTCCAAAAAAAAAAAACTTGGGGCACTGCCCGAGACCCCATAGAGTTGGGTTACCTGCCCTCCTCAAACCCCTTGTGACGCCCCCCCCCGGGGTATAAAATTGGCGCAACGAATGGGGGGCCCCACCCCCCTTCTAACCCCCTAGTTAACTACGTCATCTAGTCATGGAAAGAACATAACACAACCCAACATTCTCAAAAAAAGAAAAATTTCCCCCTAATCTCATACAATTTTTTAATTTTGATATAGTTATTTTGAATGGCCTTCTCTGTCATTTCCCATCCCTCCATTTCATTTAATATTTGCATCTTCAATAAAAACTCAGCCTCAGAATATTCTCAATGTGTGACATTGTGTTTACCTTCGCCCTGAGCAGTTATTGGATTCAATCTTTGGTACCTTTACTTCATAGGGAGTGCCTGCGGATTTGGGTTTGTGACTATGCAGATGACTGCTTTAGTTACATCTCCTATAATTGTGAGCCATTATTTTCGTTCACAATATACGATGCTAGAATGGAATATTTTATTACCTATTGAACCACTGCCATACAATATATAGATTCGTTTTAAAGCCCTTAAATTTTTCACATATAAACCATTCTCCTTTTATTGACTAAACACTGTCATTTGTCTTTTCACATTAGTAGTCACTTTGTACATTTCTTTGGCATCATGAAATTTCAATGGACAACAAAACGCAGATAATAACTTTCAATGGAAAGAAGTGAACATGGTTGGAAATAATCTTAATTATCCTATTTGATTTGATAATCATGGTAGTGCCATTGGGATTAGAAAACAAATTTAATAGTAGATTTCTTCTTTTAAGGTTGAAGCTATCCTTTATACTTTTCTTTTCTCCTTTGTATTTTACTTCACATGGTATCAAAGCCAAGAGGGTGGAAGTTTTGTTCTTGGTGTTTGATGGGCCCCGAAAGCGAATCTGTACATCAAATAATTTTTCTAACATAACCACACATTTAGGTATAGGATTCCTTATGCGAGTCTGCTACTTCCTACAGGGGCCTTTCTTGCTCCTCCTCCTCAATGGTTGCATCTTTAAACACTTCTATATTTGTCATGAGCTCTAGTATCTCTTGGTCATAATTGAAAATGCGTAAGGTAGTTATATTATCAGGAAAGGTCGTCTTATAAAAAATTTTAATTGAATGCCCATCCCTAAGGGGTGTAACCTAGCTGCTACATTGGCTAGATTATTAGTAGCGACACTATTAAATCTAAGATAAAAAATAATGTTAAAATATTTAAAGATGATTGAGCACAACACCTCTTTTTGGTAATTCTTGAGGTGCGGTGACAAACAGTGAATTGCATTGCATACCTACCTTGTAATAATTTTAGAATCATTGATTACCTTCAGACACCTTTCTTTTAGATCTATGGCTTTCTTGAGGCCAATGATTAATGCCTCGTATTCTATAGTGTTGGTGGTGCATTAGAACTCTAACTTCCAAGAAATCAAAAATTTGTTCCTTTCGGGATTTACCAAGACACAACCTTCTCCAGCTTGATTGTGAGTCTTTGAACCGTTGTAATATAACATCTAGACTTTGTCATTGAGAATGGGTGGGCCCGCAGTGGGCAATTTTAGAGCATATATATCATTCTGGAAAGGGGGATTTGATGGGAGATCTAGTTGGGTACCCAACATAATGGTTGATGTTTGGGATTGATAGCAACCTAATAGTGTCTCGCGGAAACACACCTTCATCTAATCTTGGGCATAGATGATCAGCTCATTAGAGCCTTCAAGACTGGTAATGGTGTGTTTCATGAAAGGTTCATTTTTGACCTTGATTTCGTTATTCCTTCCTTTATAGGTTGACCATAAGTGGGATTAGTTTGTGGTGAAGTAACCTTGAAGCTTGTAGGACCAATCCCTACTAAGGAGTAATATGTATGATTTTATGATGTCAACCTCAATTATGTCAATGCACTAATGCACCTAAGAATAGGAATATAACCTGATAATAATGTTATTCAACTTCCCAATGGCTGGGACCTAGGACCTATCTAGTTGGATGATCTCAGTGTATGTTTTTTGGGGTTGAATATTTAGGTTTTTGTAGACTGACTGAGGCATGACAGTGGTTGACGCACCATAGTCAATGAGGCAGTTGTGCACATTGTAGTTGAAAATATCGAAGGTCAAGAGGAAAGGAGGGTTTGAACCTCTTGTGTTTGCATTGATGGCATTTTCAATGGCTTGAAGATCAATCACGGCTTGGGATCAACTTGAGGGATTAGCCCTAAGTGACAAGGAAGGTTTTGAAATGGTGGGAGAGTTGGCAAAGGTTTTGACGATCAAATCTCATTAGCTAGTCAACTTGCACAGCTCAAACAACGTGATTTTATGCTCGCATCCTCTACAAGGTTTTCTTGTCTATATGTATCAACGAATTCCTACACTTCCCGTGAGATATCCTCTTGTTTCCTTACATGTCTGGCTTCACCAATGCACGAAACTCCATAAATTTCGATATTAGACTCTAGGCCACTGAAAAGGTGTCTGTATGAAGCCACCACCTTGTTCACATCTTTTGCTAATTTATCCTTTGTCTAGATCTTGATGCATAGCTGGACCTTGGTATTTTTTATGGTGATCCAATCCTTCTTTGGGACTACTGCCAGTACTCTGGGATACTTGATGAACCACTCATGCATACTATTTAGAGCGATCATGACTGCCATCAACATAGGAGATCTCTCTTTTTTGTGCGCTTGTATAGCCATTATTGGGGCCATCATGTGATATATATTTGACATCTCTTCGTAGACCATCACCATGGCTTCCCCGAGGGTCTTTGCCTCTCCTTTGATAGATCCCTAGAATTTCATTGTGCTAGAGTGAATTAAATGGAGGGCTACATTCTATTCTTATTCTCTCTTTCTTTCCTCCTCTAATCTAGTGGAATTTTGCTGTGATGCGTAAAGCTTGGTTTGGAGGTTTGTGATTTGTTTTCACATCTTGACCACATTATGTTTTGTAGCAATAGCAAAATTCGTCCCAACCGAGGTGATCATGTTAGGATTCACAGTGGTGTTAGGCACAATATCCATGGCTTTGATGGCCTATAAGGGCTCTACTGGGCTAGCTTTTGTAACAGAAGGTGCCAGTAGTGAGGGGAGTAAAAGGACGAACACTTAATGGGGCTAGTGCATCTTGTTCCATGTCCATCTCAAATGTCTTACTAGTCTCTCCCTGTTCAATCTTTCTACTTTCCTTTTCTTTGCTCTTCCTCCAACTGCTTCCTTTCTTGTTGTGCCCGCTCCTATTGCTTCTTGAGCTATTTGACCTGCTTAAGTTTTTCTTCTTTCTCATTTAGATTTTGTTCCCATTTCTTCTTCTCACCTTGATGCCCTTCTTGTTATCATTTCTTTTCTGCTTCTTGTTCGGTGATTTGTTCCTCCTGCTTCTTTTCTTCTTGTTGTCTCTTATTTTCCTCCTCTTCCTAGTGCCTCTTCTTTTCAAGATGGCCCTAGGCTCTTCTGATTGTTTGAAATATTTGTCCCTTTTTATCTTGAGCTCTTGTTTATTCTCTTCCAAGGTGGCAATCCTTTATTCTAGAATTTCATTATCATCCCCTTTTTCTAAGTTGTCTGGGATATCTTCAACATCTTTCTCCTTTTGCTTCTTGGATTTCCTCATGGGTTTCTATGTCTCTTGTTGTTTCCTCTTTAGGGTGGAGGATCTCTGTTGTAAAATAACATTTTCCTTGGAGTGTTTGGGGATCTCCTCATCTCCTTCTTATTTCTCACTCAGTCATGTTCCCTAGTGGCATTATATGAATTATTGACCTGATCTTAATGATCATGTCTCGCATGTGAATATGACGAGTTAAAATTTTCCCTCTTGGAGTGAGCAACCACAATTGTCTCAGGGTCGCATGTTCGATACATGAGATTTACAAAGTGACTACCCTTCAAATATTTAGCTTCTACTTCTACTTGCTTGAAATTCTCAACTACATATGCTTCGATGATGAGCAGAAAAGCCGACCATAGTTTCTTCTTGCCTTTTCTTTGTACCCTTGAGAAACCTTGTGTCATCTGGTAGCATGTTTCTCGCAAGCGTACTTTATCTATGAAAAACTTGTGTAGAGTACGAGGGGCCTAATGGGTACCAAAAACTCTAATGAACGTACCTCCTTGAATGGGGAACCAATGTGTAACCTTGACAATGGTTTCCATGGCCCTCTTTGACATGCATAGTGGTTCTTCCCTGAATAATCGCTGGTAGAGTGGGGTGATAAAATACTAAAAAATAACATCTATCTTACCCTTATAGGCAGTGTCCCAAAAGACCTTGTAGTGGTGGTGCACGGGGTTAGATGCTAATGTATTCAAGTTGTAGCTACAAATATTGAACTAGCATCTTACGCAGACAACATCTAGTATGTATGAAGCCATCTAGAATTTTGGTTGGTGCTATGGCTCTAGATGCTTTACTGCAATGATGTTTGTCCTTAGAGTTGACACAAGAATGCTCGCCCAGTTGAATATTGTTCCATGACTGGTGACAACATACATGAGAGGGATACAGGTACCATGGAATACATCAGAGTCTTCTTTTCCATAGGAGCAATACATCATGTTGGCAATTGTTGATAAACATTTCTTAGCCCTTATGTCTTATACACCTCATATTTTCTAGCCCAGAATTTAGATGGGCCTTGCCACCATTCCCTCACGATGCCTTCGGTAGGTGTCACAAAGTTGGAGATCCACCTGGTGTAGAAAGTATTATGCTTCTCATGGAGTCTATACTAGGTCGCAATATTTGTAGAAGAGATAATGACTTAGGGAATGCCGATATCGTCCCTCGCTGTCCATGAATTTGTATCTATGTTTTGTAGTGTCCAATCCATTGTTTCGGGACACGGAAATATGAGAGGGTGTCATACTATATTATTGACCTTAGACCTCTTGACATTTAGGTACACTGGGAAGTCTTCTTATTTTTCTGGTATGTTCAGTTTGGCGATCTCTTCATAAATGTTGTATGATGAGAGCCTCGTATTCTTATTGATATCTTAGGTCATGTCTCCATATATAAGTGGTTCTTCATACTGATAGATTTCTAGTGAACTGCTCATTGATCTTCTACTAGTGGCCTTTTTAGTTGGTGTTTCCATCTCGTCTCTAACAAAGGAGATGGAAATGCAGTTGAGATCCATGTCACCTGGGATGTCAAACAAACAATCCCACGATGAGAGTGACGACATTAGAATAAAATATACTTCTTAAATAAAATCACTTCCAGATGCTATGAGGGGGATTTTAGGTAGGTCACATGGGAAAGCAGTCGATTTAGCGACTAAGTAGTAGACAGGGGTTGTGGATTGCAGGGTCACACTGATCGCAGGGTCGCACTAGTCGCAGGGTCCAACTGTTCGCAGGGTTGCACCGATCATGAGGTCACACTAGTCGTGAACTTTAGGCTATCACAGCTATTGGTTGTGCGATATGTGCACTGAGCAGGTTGAAAGATAGCTTTGAGGCTTAAGGGAGATGTCTGAATTCCTTAAGGCCAAATGGTCAAGCTCACAGGAGGAAAATTGGGTGGCATAAGGGCGAGAAGTGATTGTGAGCAAACCAAGATGGGTTTCATGAGGCCAAAGGAATTGATTTGAGGTTTGTGGTGAAAACTTAGGTCAAAATGTAGATAAAACCCACTAGGTTTGGAATATACAGGGTTGGGATGGAAGAGTTCGACACTTGGATGGAGAAAATGACTACAGGGGAAGAACAAAGGTCACATACCTCGACAAAACACGTGGTCACCCTAGTCACAAATCTCCCTTGTCTCTCGTGCGACCCAAGAACCACTATGAAATGTTTCTTGGGTGACCAGGTATAAATAGTTCCCATCGCACGTGCAGTAGTCACATGGATCAAAATTCCTAGAGAGGGGAAGGGGTATGACCTTGTGACCTTTGAAGATCACTAGGTTTCAGAGGTCGCGTGTCTGTGGTGGATGTGTTTTACGGCCTATGTGACCTTGCAACCCAACAACCTAATTGTTCGCATAGTCACATAGGTCACAAGGGACATAAATTTTAGAGATATGGCCTACTCATCTTGGGCTGGTTAGGTCACATGAGTCACACTAGTCGCAGGAAAAGGAAATGTTGCATTATGTGGCTCCGACTAGATGACTTGAAATAGATTGTGATTTATCTTGGCTTGGAAGAAGACATTGGGTCCTTACGACACTTTTCTGGTCTCTTAAGCTCTTAAACGTGATCTTAGGCTGAGGAAAACTCTTGAAAGGTGAAAGGGGCTCGTAAATTTTGAAGGGCTTGAGATTTTGGAGGGGTTGTTGCAGTAGCTACAAAAATTGGTGATTCATTGGGAGAACTCCATAATCTTGAGATGTCTTATGGCCTATATTAAAGGGGACATCAATTAGTGTTGTTTCATAGAGTTATGGGTCCCCCTAATATTACCTCGGTCTCTTCTTTACATTATTCATCTATCCCCAATCCGCAAAAACTCGGTGTTTAGCACATGGACTATGACATCAATTCCTACTAGCCTTAGAAGGAAAAACAAGTTGATGTAATGATATAAGCTTTAAGTATTTTTAGTATAATAGACACAGTGCTCTGGTGTTGCTTCACTACTAGCGAGCCTGAACAGTACCCTGGCGGAGACACTACATAGAAATTGAAAATGGTTCTCCACTACCAGCGAGCCTAGTCAGTACCCCGACAGAGTCGTTACTTCACCTCTTTGTGCAGGGAACCTTTTTGAGTCCTTTAGCCCTTATTAATTAATGGATGTGACCATTGGAACTTATTTGTCTATGCTTATTGCACTAATTTTAGGTGGCTATGTAAGATTGGGCAAACAAGTGATCCTGAATTATTTGGCTTGCAAAGAGGTTGCTTCTAGTTTTTGAGAGACTTTATTGTTTTCCCTTCATTCCCAAAACAACGAGTGAGCTCGAATAATGCAAAATTCGAGCCAAGTATGCACTTGGGATAAGCTGACATGAGCAAAAGGGACCGTGTGTGCCATCAAGTTCCCCACTAACATCAATTTTGAACACTTTGTTTTGATCGTGACTTAAGGTTTAATCAACATAGGGTTCCATAGAGCACCTGCAGGAGCCAAAATGTAGGTTCATTCCAACCTCCACTGTACATCCCAAAATTTTATTTCAAAGAAAAAAATCCAATCCGTGCCTGAAAAACAAACTAACTAGAAGAGAACACAAAAGGTAACTATAGTATAGGGTGGGACTAGCAACCTTGAGGGCCGCTAGGTGAAGCAGAAGTTTAGGCCTTAGTCATTGACAAGAAGGGGTTCAACTCGCCCTCCTAGCGTTTGCAACTTATAGGTGTGCTCACCAATTTTTTCATTTACTTGGAAAGGGCCAATCGATAAGGCTTGGAACATGGTGTGTGTTGGCATTGTGGGCCCTAACCTAGGTTCAATGTTAAGTAGGCAAGAAAATCCCTACACTACTGGCCCTTTCAGCATCAATCTACAAAGCGTGGACTAAAGTCTCACCCGAAGCAGTATGGGGGGATGCAAGAACCAAGTTTCCACACCCTGAGATGGTTGTGAAGTTAGTTATTTGCCCTAAACTTCCTTCACACAGATCGATAAGCCCTTTAGGGCTTATCAAAGTATTTTCCTTATTTGTCCATGAAGCCTCCGTGAAAGCCTCTGACCATCCTTTGTGGACCCTAAATAGATAGATTAGGCACTTATGTGCCTCTTTAATTACTCTTACTTCTGTATCTACTCATATTTTCTTAAGTATTGGTTACTTTAACATGCATTACGATTATCTTCATGTAAATAAATATTCCTACTTACGTTCATATGACAAAGTAAAATATATAGATTCATGCATCAATATAACATTATTTCATACTCCAGTATTCAACATAACATAATCGTAACATTCATAACAGACATAAAATATTGCATACAGAGATAATTGCAAAATATTCCTCTTTATTAATAATCCATATTTCTATTATAGAATCTGACATGACTGCACACATAGCTGCAGGGGTGCGAACACTCAGCTAAGGACTTCTAGCCTAGACCTTTGCACACTCAGTTACAGAGCCTCTTCCTATGCTAAGACTCTTCGCTCTTAGCTCTCATAGACCCATGCATAAAACATAAAAAGACTCAACTGAATTGCCTTAGACTCTTCTAAGACTCCCTTTTTATACAATCCCATGGTCTGCAGACCATGGGTAGATCTCTAAAGCCAACATGACTTGTACAAAAGAAGGGTAGAAAACACTTAGTAAAATTTATAGCATCGTGCTTTGCACCCAAAAAATGTGGATACTTTATACAAAACTTGGTTTTTTAGCCCCAAAACCTTGACTTTTAACCCCAAAATTGACCCTAGGGGACCTGTTCCCAACATGTCCCCAACACAAATCTAGTGACTCGCTCTCGAGTCACTCTGCTGGCATGAAGATCTTGTCATGAAGACCTCCCAGCTCCACCTATAGCACTACAACTTCGATGGTGCACTATGTTGCCATCTGCTTCATCTAATCGACCAGCTACTCCGTCGTTGGCTCTGCATCATCTGCATGTTCCTTCTACTGCATTCCCTATAGACTAGCAAGTTTTCCTTCGATGGTGGTTGTGATCGCATAGGATTCATCAAGCCAAGGCCCTATCCCGGCCTTGAGGATGCAATCTTTGCGCTGCGCTGCATCCACCTGCTCCTTTAGCACCTTTTCCTCATGCAATTTTGTTAACATCTATGTAAGGGGGATGGTGTGCGTCGTTGCTTTGATTTCATCATATCTCTTTTCAAGCTCCTGGGACTCCATTTCCAACCTTTACAAGGGGGTATCCTCCTGCAAATTTTTAACCACTTCGAGTGTCTGCTCGAATAACATTGTGCACTCCTTCACTATGCTATCTACAATGGCTACTACATCTCAAATAGCATCCTCACACTACTCCTTTACCTCTGGCAGAGTCAAGGATTGGTCCCTGAACACAATTTTGGTGATCTTAAGGTTCAGTTCCACTGAACCTTGGCCAGCTTTGATCCCTCTTTGCACATTCTAGCAATGAGCTTCTAAATTCATTCATCCACGGGCGCATCTTGGGAATATCCAGCTTGGGGACAAAACTACATGCCTCCATAACTACCATGGTAGTGCACTCATTCTTTGTCATGATAGCCTTAAAGAGCTCGATGGAAGAAGTGTTATTCACGAAAATTTGGGCATTGTTCACCTTCTACTGACTGATGATGTTTAATCCTTGTTGTTCTCGAGCCAAAATTTCTGTAATCACACCATCATGCAAGGTGTGAAGAGCTTCTGTTGGAAGCATAGCCAAGTCTAACCTAACCTTCTGGAGGGTGCAGATAGTGGCCTGATCGTCTTCTACTTCCATGGTCAGTGATCCATTTGGCAGTGAAATAAACTGGGGGTCCAAGGGGCGAAGCATTTTTTCTGCTTCAATTGTCCCTGGCCCAAAGTTGGTTGATGCTATGCTACTGCGACCTACACTAGTCTGCACTTGTGATGCCTAGATCTACAGCTCACATAGACCTATCTAAATGGCACACAACACCTACTTTTGCTGCTCCTCGAACTACTGTAGTAGTTCTACGATGGCATCCCTCACTGTATCACCAATGTTATCCATATCTTCTTCTGTCAAGGTGATTGGGTTGAGGGAAGTCTTCCTGACCTTGGAATTCTTCCATGATGTTACTTTCTCTTATTCCCTGTTGCACTTAATCCAGAACGGAGTAGTCTTCGGGTCTTCTCCTCCCTACCCTATCTGTTTTTCCTCCTCCTCTTTTGTTTCCTATGAGTGTGATTTCTAACTCCTACCAAAGTCGCACTTCTCTTCTTCCTTTGTCTATTTTTCGGAAGCATGCCATGCCCTAGATTTGTCCTCAACATCCTTCTTCCTCTTTTCTGTTAGTTGTTGCATCTTTTGCTTGGCCTCTTCTTTCTTTTGCTATGCTATAGACTTTCTAGACCCAACTGTCAAGTCCAAAGCGGTGCACCAATCTATCAGCCAACGGTCAAGGACCATTGTAATCGCGTCATATATGGCCAGGTATGGAAGGCCATACCACTTTTTTCAGGATCCTTCCACGTGTGCATAGAGATCTAGTGGAAGTGTGCCTTGAACTCCACATACTCTACCATTTTATCATAAACAGTCAGAGAAAACTGCAGTTTACAATTGATGGCCATGTGTATATTCATCTCCATCAAGATCCAGAATACCTTTCTGTCCTTGACCCTTTGGGGGTCCTTCATAGCCCAGAGTGAAGCGAACTTTCTTGTTTCTGATAATTCCTATGCAACTGGAGGAAAATGACTTTCCTCTGGTAACTCCCACATGGCTAGCACTATGGATATTAGCAGCCATGCATATTGAAACGTCTTGCTTTGATCTTGCACCTCTCTGCATTTAGCAAGAAATTCACTGCAGAGGTAGCACGCCCAGTTGAACTGTACGCCCTCTGCACACTGGGCCGCTAAAGGCACTACTCGTTCTGAAACTTTATCTGCATGACACTTCTACATCATCTTGCCCGCAAGGATCTAGAAAACTACCTTGTAATAATTTTAGAATCCTTGATTACCTGCCTTGTAATAATTGTGTTGCATGCCTTCCTTGTAATAATTTTAGAATCCTTCATTACCTTTAGACACCCTACTTTTAGATCTATGGCTTTCTTGAGGCCAAGGATTAATTCCTCATATTTTGTAGTGTTGGTGGTGCATTGGAACTCTAACCTACAGAAAATCAAAAATTTGTTCCTTTTGGGATCTACCAAGACACAACCTTTTGTAGCTTCATTGTGAGTCTTCGAACTGTCGTAATATAACATCTAGATTTTGTCATTGAGAATGGGTGGGTCCAAAGTGGGAAGGTTTAGACCATAGATATAATTATCATTGACTAGGGGGATTTGATGGGACTTCCAGTTGGGTACCTGACAGGATGGCCAATGTTTGGGACTAATAGCAACCCAATAGTGTCTCGAGGAAACACACCCTTATCTCCTCTTGGGCATAGATGATCGGCTCGTTAGAGCCTTCAAGACCGGCAACGGTGTGTTTCATGAAAGGTTTGTTGTTGACATTGATTTGATTATTCCTTCCTTTATTGGTTAACCATAAGTGGGATTTGTTTATGGCGAAGTAACCTTGAAGCTTGTAGGGCCAATCCCTAATAAGGAGTAATACGTAGGAATTTACGATGTCAGCCACAATTATATCAATGCATTGATGCACCTGAGAATAGGAATACAACCTAATAATAATGTTATTCAACTCCCCGACATCTGGGACCTAGGAATTATCTATTTGGATGATCTTAGTGTGTTTTTTTTGTGGTTGAAAATTTAGTTTTTTGTAGACCGACCGAGGCATGACGTTGGTTGATGTACCATAGTCAATGAGGGAGTTGTGCACATTGTAGCTGAAAATATCGAAGGTCAAGAGGAAAGGAGGGTTTGGATATCTTGTGGTTGCATTGATGGCATTTACAATGGCTTGAATATCAATCATGGCCTAGGATCAACCTAAGGAGTTAGCCCTGACTGACGAGGAAGGTTTTGAAATGGTGGGAGAGTTGGCAAAGGTTTTGATGAACAACTCTCATTAGCTAGTCAACCTGCATAGATCATACAATGAGATTTTGTACTCACATATTCTGCAAGGGTTTTTTGTCTATATGTATCAATGAATTCCTACACTTCCCATGAGATATCCTCTTGTTTCCTTAAATGTATGACCTCACCAATGAATGAATCTCCATAAATTTCAATATTAGACTCTAGGCCACTAAAAAGGCGTCTGTATGAATCCAACACCTTGTTCACACCTAGGGCTAGTTTATCCTTTGACTAGATCTTGATGCATAGATGGACCTTGGCATTTTTCATGGTGATCCAATCCTTCTTTGGGACTACTGTTAGTGCTTCAAGGTACTTGATGGACCACTCATACATATTATTTAGAGTGATCATGACTTCCATAAACATAGTAGATCTCTCTTTTGTGTGAGCTTGTATAACAAGTATTGGGGCCACTGTGTGGTGTAGCTTTGACATCTCTTCGTAGACCATCACCATGGCTTCCCTGAGGGTCTCTGCCTCTCCTTTGATAGATCCCTGGAATTCCGTTGTGCTAGAATGAATTAAATGGAGGGCTACATTCTCTTTTTCTTCTTTCTTTCTTTCCTCCTCTTATCTAGTAGAATTTTTCCCTGATGCGTAAAGCCTCATTTGGAGGTTTGTGATCTGTTTGTGCATCTTGGCCACATTATGTTCTGTAGTGGTCACAAAATTCATCCCAGCCAAGGCGATCATGTCAGGATTCACAGTGGTGTTAGGCACAATAACCATGTATTTGATGGCCTATAATGGCTCTACTGGGTTTCTATAATAATACTTTTTCCTTTCGTGCATGACTTTGAGGTTCACTTGGTCAAAGGTGAGCTTTGTGAGATCTAGGACTTCTTATTTTTTCTCCTCTCAGTAGCCTAGTGTTTGTAAGGGAAGGTTCCTATAGTGATAGGAGTAGAAGGAGGAACATATAATGGGGCTAGTGAGTCTTGTTCCATGTCCATCTCAAATGTCTTACTAGTCTCCCCCCGTTCAATATTTCTGCTTTCCTTTCTTTGCTCTTCCTTAGTTCTTCTTCCAACTGCTTCCTTTCTTGTTCTACTAGCACTTGTTGCTTCTTGAGCTCTTCAATCTATTTAATCTTTTCTTCTTTCTCCTTTAGATCTTGTTCTTATCTCTTCTTCTCTTCCTCATGATCTTCTTGTTGTCATTTATTTTCTACTTCTTACTCGACGCTTGTTTCTTCCTACTGCTTTTCTTCTTGTTGTTTCCTCTTTTCCTCCTCTTCCTAGTGCCTCTTCTTTTCAAGCTGGTCATGGGCTCTTCTGATTGTTTGAGATATTTTTCCCTTTTTCTCTTGAGCTCTTGTTTCTTCTTTCCCAAGGTAGCATTCTTTTGTTCCAGACTTTCATTACCAACAACGTCTTTCTCCTTTTGCTTCTAGGATTTCCTCATGGCTTTCTATGTCTCCTATTTTTTCTTCTTTAGGGTGGAGGATCTTTGTTGTAAACTAACAATTTCCTTGGAGTGTTTGGGGATCTCCTCATATCCTTTCTGTTTCTCACTCAGGTCATGTTCCCTAGAGGCGTTATATGAATTATTGACCGCATCTTAATGATCATGTCTTGCGTGTGAATATGATAAGTTAAAATTTTCCCTCTTGGACTGGGCAACAACAATCTCACGGTCACACTTTCAATACTTTAGAGTTACAAAGTGACTGCCCTTTAAATATTTAGCTTATGCTTCCACTTGCTTGAAATTCTCAACTACATATGCTTTGATGACGAGCAAGAAAGCCAGCCATGGTTTCTTCTTGCCTTTGCTTAGTACCCTCCAGAAAACTTGTGTCATCTGGTAGCATGTTTCTCGCAGGAGTACTTTATCTTTGACAAACTTGGGCAGAGCACGAGGGGCCTAATGGGTACTAAAAATTCTAATGAGCGTACTTCCCTAAGTGGGCAACCGATGTGCCACCTTGACAATGGTTTCCAAGGCCCTCTTCGACATGCATAGTAGTTCTTCCCTAAATAATTGTTCATATAGTGGGGTGATAAAATAATTGAAAATAACATTTTTCATACCCTTATAGGCAGTGTCCCAAAAGACCTTGTAGTGGTGGTGCATGGGGCTGGATGCTAATGTATTCAAGTTATAGCTACAATTATTGAACTGGCATCTTGCGCAGGTGACATCTAGGAGATATGAAGCCATCTAGAATTTTGGTGGTTGCTCTAGCTCTTGATGTTTTACTGAAACGATGTTTGTCCTTAGGGTCAATATGAGAATGCTCACCCAGTTGAATATTGTTCCATGGGTGGTGACAACATACATGAGAGAAACATAGGTACCATGGGATACATCAGAGTCTACTTTTCCATAAAAGCGGCACATCATGTCTGCAATCGGTTGATAAACATTTCTTAGAATTTATGTCCTATACACCTCATATTTGAGTCTTGCCGCCATTCCCTTATGATGTCTTTGGTAGGTGTCACAAAGTTGGATAGCCACCTAGTGTTGAAATTTTTGTGCTTCTTGTTATCACTCAGGTTGTCCCTAGGCTCCTGAAGGGTTATGGCCGAGGTAACCACAAACCAATCTTTGGATTGCAGGTTCTAGGCCACCTGCAATTAGAGAGGGCTCTCTCTTAATGATTTAACTTTGTTGATGATGATTTTAGGCTAGCTGTTGGGTTCCGGGGTTTTGATTTTTTGTTTGGATGGAAGATGCATGTATGGAAGATAATTCCAAACAGAGAGGCAAGGTAAGTGTGAAATGTTTCAAACCATTGGGCATGGAGTCATGGACTAGGGCTTGCTGCTGCGTTTTCTTGGTCATAAGAGGATTATGGAGCGGGATAGCCACACATGAGACAATTATCAATTTGCTGAAAGGATGGAATGATGGTCAGGATGAAAGGAAATTAAGAATCTTTCATCAAAACTACCAGGGAGGAGTAGTGAATGAATGGTTGTCTAGGAGCAGTTAAGAATTCCTAAAATATCATTCATAAGTGAAAGAAACAACGTAAACAAGATCATTTAAGTATGCATGTTCATAACTATTCCTGATGAAAACATGAAAAATTACAGAAATTGAGCCTAGGGTGCAGCAAAGCAAATCCTAAACTATTCTTTTTTTCTGCAATTTAGATGGCGGATTGATGATAAAACAGACATGAAAAAACTAACAGAGTTAAGAAACACTTATTGAACCATGTGGAAGCACAGGAATTCCACAGTCACTCCTCAGCCAATTAAACACAGCAGACAGTTTCAGAATCCATGCTTTCAGCAGTCTTTGATTATAGAAAGTATCACAGTTATAGTGCGAGTCTCTGCTTGAGGAAAATATCGAGAATACCAAAGATTAAGCAACTAGTAAACCAACCAACCCCTACTCCATTTTTCAGAGTGGTATATATAAGCAAAATATCTAAAGTTATTTATTACAACCGACCTAAACAAGTCTGTAGGAAAAAGCTTTTTTTAAAAACCTAATTGTTGCTGGAATTAAATGCAAGTAAGTCCTTTGGGCTACGCCAGAGGCAGCTGGATCAAGTTGAGTTGATGGGGTGTCCTGTGTGACTTGGTGTAGTGGTTCTGTCATAACTGTGCATTGAGTTCTGGTCCACTGATCTCCTATGAGTTTAATGTGCAGTCATTTGTGCTGGTGAGCTTTTAATGGTTCCTTAACTGCTTCTTGACTTTCAGAGCCTTCATTTTAATGTTGGATTTGCCTCGAGCCCTGAGAAAATTTCCTCTGATACACTTTTCCACTACATTGATAGTCTCCGTCGCTTCCTGATACTCTTTGACAGACATTTTATCTACATATTTGATCTGATACTCTTTAATCTCTGTTCCTGGTCTCTCTCTATCTTCAAATATGTTTACATTGGCAAAATCGGGCTTTTTCGGGCCTTTTCGGTGAAAAAAGGGATAAGGAATCAAAAGATTCCCTAAAGATTCCCCAATATGGCTCATTTCCTTTAGCGATGCATCACGCATCAAAAACTGCCTCCGTTTTTCATTCTGGAGCTCCGAAGCTCGACTTTCGCGCTTGCGCACTTTTTCCGTTTTTTGGCTACTGACGTCAGCATGATGTTAGCGGTACGCCGGATGACGTCAGCATGACATCAGCAGTGGGGTCCTCTGCTATGGATATGATGTCAACATGCTGATGTCAGCAAGGTGACGTGGCAGTACGGCGGGGCGACGTGGCAGTGACACGTGGCAGGGTGATGTGGGCCGGGCACAGGCAGTGTGAGGAGATGTGGAGGCGACGTGGCAGGGTGACGCGGTAGTCCTGTTATGTGAGGGGAGGGGGGTTTTGGCCTGTGCATCAGACCGCCTTTGGTACAGAGGTGGTTTCTATCAGGGGCGGCCCGATGCAATGGGAGGCCGCCACCTGTCCCGGTGTACGACGGTAAAACCGTCGGACATCGGGTGGTAACCTACCACTACAATAGGGCGCCCAATATGAACAAGGGCCGTCGGATCTGGGGGAGACGATCCGACGGTGGACGGGGGGCGAAGGTGTGCAGGATTTAATAAAATAGCGCGCGCATTAAAGTTTAATTTTTCCATGGCGCGGGTGGGTTTAGATTTTAGGAAACGGGTTAATGGGTTTGGGCGCTTGGTAATTTATTAAACAAACATTAATAAATTCCAAAGGAAATGCGCGGAGGGGGGTTTTTTCATTTGGAGAAGGCTTCTTTGTGTTTTGGAAGGGGTCCAAACATGTAAAACACGTATGCACAGATATTTCCCACTGGATCCCAAAACTGGGACTACCAGCTTGATTTTTCATTATGTTCCTTTCAATGTTACAATACATATTTATACATGCCGAAGCATCCAATACCATGGACCAAAACCATCACGTCCAATACCGTGGACCAAAAAACCATCGATCCAATACCATGGACCGAAAACCATCATGTCCAAATAACATGTGCGAAAATCATGCACAAAACCATAGGTGGGTCCGCCCAACCTAACATAGGGTCCAAAACCAAAATTTTCTGGGGCGCTGCCCCGGACCCCATAAAGTGGGGTTATGGGTACCCCTCAAACCCCCTATTAACTATGTGGAAAGAATATAACACAACCCAATAATCTCCCACTTGTTGTTTTCTTTCCACGGGGGGCCACATGAGAGCTTAGTCATTTTTCTAGCCCTAAAACGCCCATTGTTTCTCTACACCAAGAGAAATTCTTAGAGCTCACAAATTTTTCCAATGTAGGTTTTGACCCCGTACAGAAATTACCTGCATACGAATTCTAAATCACAGGAAAAAATAAATATGCGAGAGCATAACACATAAAACACGTATACACAGAGATTTCCCACTGGATCCCAAAACCGGGACTACCAGCTTGATTTTTCATTATGTTCCTTTCAATGTTACAATACATATTTATACATGCCGAAGCATCCAATACCATGGATCGAAAAGCCATCACGTCCAATAACATGGACCAAAAAACCATCGATCCAATACCATGGACCGAAAACCATCGCGTCCAAAAAACATGTGTGAAAATCATGCACAAAACCATAGGTGGGTCGCCCAACCTAACATAGGGTCCAAAACCAAAATTTTCCGGGGCGCTGCCCCAGACCCCATAAAGTGGGGTTACGGGTACCCCTCAAACCCCCTGTTAACTATGTGGAAAGAATATAACACAAACCAACACTTGGAAATGGGCATCAATAGCCAAGAAGATATTTCAAACACATGTCAGAACTTGTTCAAGAGTATTGAACAGTCTTGCAGTTGATTTTTCTCCATCATCTCACCTTGTATCTGACAAGGGGGAAATCATGGTCATCTACAAGCTTCAAAGCCACATCAAGCGAGTCTGAGCCACAACCTGCCATATCAGATTCAGAGTTCTAGCCAGAGAAAAAGATTCCCCTAAGCATGCCTTCAGTTGGTAATTTGGGACACTTCCTCTAGTAGAAGACTTTAGCTTCTTGTCAGTTTCAGAAGAATTCCAGGAATAAAATTGGGACACTTCCTCTAGCAAAATACTTCATCTTCTTGCCAGACTTAGAAGAGTTCCAGGAGTTGCATTAAGCATTCCAGAGTTGTTGATCATCCTTAAACCATCACAAGTTGAGACTTCCCTTTTCAGGTTGAAGTTTTCCCTTTTATGCGGGGTGAGACATCCCTTTCATGGTTGAAGGTTTCCCTCTTCAAAACAATAGAAGCACTTCCTCTGGCGGAAGACTTTAGCTTCTTGCTAGTTTTGGAAGAGTTCTAGGAATTGCACCAAGCATTCCAGTGTTGGTGGTCAGCCTTAAACCATCGCCCTTTATACCAACATATGAGAGAGCACATTCAACCTAGTGTTGCCATGCATTTTTGCACATTTTGTATTACAAATCTCTTCTTGGACTCATACATAACCCTTCAGATTGGCGGGGAAATGTTGTACACCTAATCCTCCATGGCTTAGTGTGGAAGCAGAATAGACTAGGGAAGTCAAAGAGACCTTGGGATGTGGAACCTAATGATCAAACCATGTACTATAAATGTATATCATTTGTTAATAAAAATTGGACTCTCATGATTTATCTTTCATAGTCTGTTGCTACCCATGTGTGTGTTTAACAATTTCTATAAATGGTTGTTAAAGCAATCGATAATGAATGATAATAAACAAACTAAATCATGATATTAAAGTTAGAATCTAATCGCAAGATGATTTCAATTTTACCATTGTAATTATGATACTCACCCATGGTATTCACCCATGGATTTTGTAAACCATGGTATTTACCCATGGTATCATAATTTATTATATGTACCCATGTTATCCTAATTTATTATATTGTCTCATGGTATTCACCCATGGATTTTGTAAACCATGATATTTACCCATAGTATTTTGAAATGTTGAAGGGGATAACTCTTCAGTGTAAAGGCACTTATAAGAAAATATAAATACGGGAATTCACTGGTAGAAAAACATGATAGCAAGTCCCATCACCAACTATGGCCTCTGGAGTTTTGATGTTTGGAATCGATTTGCAATGAGTCCCACCAGTGCTTTTTCATAATGTAGTCTCATGATATATTATCAATTCAATAAAATTTGAGTTTGTTTTTATCTTTTTTTCTTTTTGAAATACCTCGCTTGCGCATGTTATTCTGAATTATATTTATAATGTCAATATTATTTTTATGCATTGTGCCCTATTCTCAATTATTTTTATAATTCTTTTATGCAATATTTATCTCATGCATAGACATATTTATTTGTCACTCATGAAGTTGCATCTTTTAAACAACTTAGATCATTCCAACATTAATGTATCATATTGGATGAGAACTTTGTATTTAAACACACTTGGGATAGGGTAGTACTAGGATGGGTGAATTGCTGGGAATATTTTAGATCTTATTATTTTGTCACTTTCCTTGATCTCGATTCTCCAACAATCCATATCATCCAGCTTTCAATGATGGTTTTATGTGCGTGATCCATATTTGAGTCATGTTCAGATTCATTTCCCTCTTTTACTCTATTGATCTCACACTTAGCCATGTTGGCTTTAGGAGGCTTGATCCAGGTTCGGAGTTATTTAGCCAAAAAAATCCCTAGACTACTAGCCCTTTTTGGATCAGCCTGCAGAGCGTGGACTAAAGTCTCACCCGAAGCAGTATGGGGGGATGTTGGAACCAAGTTTCCACACCCTAGAGATGTCTGAGGTGTCAATTTAGTCCAACTATGCCTACCTTCACGCTAGTCACTTCGTGCACTTGTTCTAACCTTCAATACCATCACGATCTGTTATAATCACATTTCGCA
Source organism: Pinus taeda (assembly GCA_000404065.3). Lineage (NCBI taxonomy): Eukaryota > Viridiplantae > Streptophyta > Pinopsida > Pinales > Pinaceae > Pinus > Pinus taeda. The sequence continues at coordinate 14,951 of APFE031155262.1, read as the reverse complement.
CAGCCCTAACCAGGGTTGAGATGCTTTCACATTTCTATGGCAACGACCTACGCTATTTCGCCGAACTACACCAAGTATCTTACTTATCTTCTAACAAACGTTAGTTAACTTTGCATAAACAGATATTCAATCTCACATTTACTTAATCAACACAGTCGTATATGTTCGTGCATCATATAAATAGTAGAAATGAAATTCATACCCAATATATTCAATGTAACATATGCATAAAACAGGAAATAAATATGCATAATGGATATGAAACTTCTCTTTATTAATGCTCCAACAGTTACAGACTCGACTCACCTTATGCACTCAACTGTGGACTACTAGGCCTCTGCGCACTGAGATGTAGAGCCTTCTCCTACTCTACAACCCAAAACTAGACTTTACACTTTAGATATGACTCAACTCTTCATCCTTATTGTTATTATTGAGTGTTCTCTTAACTACTTAGAGTCTCTCTCTATTTATACAATCCCATGGTCTGTAGACCATGGGTAGATCTCTACAGCCAACATTACATTACAAAATTGATGGCAGACAACCGTATGACTCTTTTACAAACTACACACTCCGCGCCGACAAAATGTGGAGTCTTTACATTGAAATTACAATTTTTTACCAAAATATGGTCTCTAAGCCCAAAAACTTCCAACTTCCCTTAGGGGATCATGCACCCAACAAGCCATTTTGGAGCCATTCTTGGTCCTTCATCCCAGTGCAATTTTTCAAGGCATTAACCCTCTTGCTGAGTGTGGATATTAACCTATTCATGGGCCTCAATTATGCATTTCTACTCCCCAATATTGGTGCACTGAGTGCCTCTCAAGCTCATCCCAAATTTGTTACACATTATGATCCTCCAAAGGGAACTCACCTAACCCTTCTTGCCCATATTGACTCACTACACTGATTTTTGGTCAACGTTTCCTTGCATGGAACATAGATATCTCCTAGCTAACAACATGGACTTATTTCACACTTTTGCAAAGGCAAATCATGGAATGAAAAGACCCTCCATCCTGTTAGTGTAGTGAAAACCTCCCTATGCAAAGTGGCTTCCTCCTATGGGCTCCCACAATTAAAATCACATTCCAAATTGTCAATCACCCCATGTTTAGTCAAATTGTGCTAGCCTAATATTAAAAGTGCACTCCAAAGCAACAATGACCCCTTTTTTTATAAAACCTACACTTTCCTTAAGGTCTTCTCTCCCTTTGAGCACACGAAGCAAACCTGATGCTTGAAGCTTTCAACTTCCCCCTTCCCCAATGCACTTTGTGCCCAAGCCTTGCTTAACCTCTTCCAATAGAGTGCATGGAAAAATACGGAAGGCTTAAGGAAGCCTCCTGTCTATCTTTGACCATTTACACTATGCTCTCCTAGAAGCCTCCTTCTCCTTAGGGCGCATGGTGTAGTCTTGAAGATTGAAGCTTTCACCTTCCCCCTTTCCCAATGCGCTCTGCACCCTAGTCTTCCATAGACCCTTCATTTGAGTGCATGGCATAGTAGGGAAGGGTGAAGGAGGTCTTTCCTCACCATTTATTGGTCAAAGTGCACTTTCAAGCCTTCCTTTCTTTTCTTTAGGGAGCATGGCGTAGTATTGAAGGTTGAATCCTTCACCCTTGCTCCTTTAACATTCCCCATTGTGCTTAACCAAGGAGAGCCCCTCTTCATAGTGTATGGTGCAGTCAAAATGAAAATTGTAGCCTTCCTAAGCCAATGATGAGATTTATTACACCCTCCTAATCAAGCCTTCTTCTTTTAACCCTCGCACAAGCCTATCATGAGCAGATCATTCCATGAGCTAGGTAGTGATAAAATATATATTTTTACGACTGATCTTGCCTCATAATGAGTGATCTTCATTGAAAGGAGTACCTTCCTAGCATGAAAAAGGTAATTCTCAGAGCAGATATCAAGGAGAAAGCATAAACAAACACCTATGGAGAAGAAGAACAAAATAGAGCTATCACGAAGACATTAAGAAGATCATGGACTGAAAAAGAAAGAAGACATTGAATGATGACTCATAGGATTCAAATATTGATCAAATACCGTTTGGAGGGTGAAAATGAGCAACAAAGAGGATCTTTCATGAAGATGAAGTGTCAATATGACCTCTCATGAAGCTAAAAGACAAAGTAGCAAGGAAGACAACTTGGCATTTCCATCTCATCCTGAAGTACATGTCATCATTGTCAAGTTGTATCTTGTACAAGTGTCATCATAATATTCAATGTGTGTCCATGTGTCATGCCACATCAACATGTCGAATGTGATGATGTTTTCTCAAGGAAAAGGATAAAATGTAATGTGTGGAAGTTGAAGAGTCATATGTGGAATATGAAAATTCACTTAGTAATAAATGGAAAAAATGTCTTTAGGAGAAGTTCAAAGTCAAATGGAGAAGTCCAAAGGACATTTAGAAGTTCAAAGGACATAGTAGATAGTCCAAGAGTCATGAGGATATGAAAATTCATTCCTCTTGTTATAAAAGTAACCTCATAAATCAGGCAAAGGGATTTTTAGAGACTTAAGCTTTGGAGAGCTAGTCTTGGCTTCTTTGCTTAGCATAGGAGGGAAAACTATTTTTTGGAGAAGAAAGAAGTGACTTAATGTTCCACTACTGGAACTAGTCCCTCATCATTGTAATTGTGTACTTGGATTTTTTACCTAATTGAAACTCAATGAACCAAAACATTTTCATGCACGTATCACAAATGTTTTAGGGCTATTCTTGGGATGTTTACGGTATATGTTTTGTTGATATGTACTAGAGAAATTCAACTATTTTGGTGGCTTTGGCACTCATCTTGTTGAATGTGTGTTGTATCCATTTTAATAATTGTTATGTGAACTATTTTTCTATCAAATATTTTCATACTCTCCCGTGTCTCTCTTAGGTTAGTATTATTACATTCTTCTAGAGGCTCAATTTTGTCTCCCCCCTTGCGAAAGCCTCTTTTTACACATTACAATTGGTGTTTCACATTGTCAACTTACTTTCATGCTCAAGGGTTATTTATATAATCTCTTATGTTATTCATTGAAACCAAGGTGAACCTTACAGTTATGGTGGTCAAGCTAATACTCTGGATGGGGCTCCCACTCCAAACAGTGTGAGTTCAAATTGGGACTTCACATCAGGGATACCCCCATGTATGTTTACAATATCTATCACCGTCAACAACTTCTCAGGAACATGTGAAAATGCTATAAAACCAAAAATTCAGAAGTGGGAGACATTCACCTTCTTACCTTTCTAAGCTTCTTGAGGTACTTCATCTTGGACACTAGTTCTTGGAGATCTGTTGAGAACATATATAGAAGTAGCAACAACTTCAACCCAATAATCATTGGAAAACTTCTTCTCACGAAGCATACATCTCGACATATTCATGATTGACTATTTTTTCCTTTCTGCTACTCCATTCTGTTGTGGAGTGTATCTTGTTGTGCTCTGCATGATGATTACTTTTCATTGAAAAAGAACTTTGAAGTCATTGGAAATGTGTTCTCCTCCTTCATCTGACCTAAGTACTTTTAAAGGCTTTCCACTTTTCTTTTTTGCTTTTGCTTTGAACTCTTTCAATCTTGATAAAGTATCAGATTTATTTTTTAGAAAATAAACCCATATCTTCCTGCTATAATCATCAATGAAGGCCATAAAATAAAGAATACCACTAATGGATTGTGTTGGCATTGGGCCACATATATCTTTGTGGACTAGCCCTATGGACTCTTTTTCTCTAGAGGAAGATGCGGGAAACCTATCTCTTTTATGCTTTGGTGGAATAAAAATTTCAAAATTACAATCTTTTTCATTCACAATAGAGAGACCAACGACCATAGAATGTTTATGAAGTAGACTTAGACTCTTGAAAGGGATACAAACATACCTAGAATTCCATAGTTGATATTCCTCTATCTTTGACACACTGTGTGTGAAATACTGTGAAAGATTGTTAATGGAAATATCATATTCTTGGGGTTTTCAACATTTTCTATCAGTCTTCTATTGGGAGGTTTGTCATAGATATAACATGTTGTCCCTTGGAATATTACATCATAACTATGTTCCATCAATTCACCTACGCTAATGAGATCATGCTTCAAATATGGAACATGATAAACATTAGGTATATATTTCTGTTGATTATGTTTAGTAAGAACAAGGACAATACCTTTCCCTTCAACTTTAATACAGGAATAGTCTCCAAGAGTAATTTCAGATGTTATTGAAGCATCAACACAAGAAAGTAGATTTTTATTACTTGTCATATGGTTGTTGTAGCCACTGTCTAGCTACCAAAGGTCCTCATTGTGATTGTCTTAAAAAAGATGGCAGGAAAGAAACATGGTTTTAGGTGATTCTCCTTCATTTTTGGAGAGAAGGACACTTTCTCTGTTGATTTGACCGTTTCTTTCTACATTCATGTTCATAATGCCCACATTTCTTGCAGTAATAACATTGGACATTAGATTTCTCCATGTTCTTCTTCTTCGTGTTTGGTTTTGTGAAGATCTTGACTGCTCTATTGCATGATGATGTTCTATCTTTCCTTTTATTCTGCCTCTGCCTCACTTTCTGACGTCTCTATATCCTCAGCCTCAGCCTCTTCCAAGAGAGGCTTGTGCTTTGAAAGCTTGTTCCATGGAATCTTCTCCCAGGTTACGACTTGTTTTGTGTGACCAAAGTGATCCAGTCAACTATTCTACTAAGAGAGTTGTAAGATCTTTGGATTCTAGAATGGTTGTTACAACCATGTTATATTTCTTTGGCAAGCTTCAGAGGGATTTTTCAACTATCTTCTGATCCATAATGGTTTCACCCGTAAGTTTGATCTGATTGACTATGGTCATGACTATAGTCATGAACTGATCAACTTTCTCTTTGTCAGTCATCTTTAGGGTTTCAAATTAAGCTCATAATGTCTACAATTTAACAATCTTCACTGTATCATTAACCGAATATGCAACTTTCAAAATACCTTAGGCTTCTTTTGTTGTTGATGTGCTGGTTATCTTGTCGAAGATAGAGTCATCGACTGAGTTCTATATCCAACATTTGGCTCTGTGCTCTTTCTTTATGAGTTCGACGGTTGCATTCCTTTGATTATTAGACATGGTTGCCTATGCCTATTGGGTTGGTTGTACACAAGTGTTCTGAAATGTATCCCAAGGCTCTTGGGCTTGCAAAAACGTCTTTATCCATAAAAACCAAAACTCATAATTTTTCCAAACAAAATAAATTTCTATAACAAAGTGCTAAAAAACAAATTTTAAATATAGATTCACAAATTTTTTAACAACTCATTTTCAAATCCTTTTGATTTGTTTTGACCCAAAAAAAAATTATTTGAAATTAAACAACCCGTTTCCTTTATAACGAATTTCTTTTAAAAGAAACTTGATTAAACAAACTCCTTTTATATATAAAAAATTTCATTAAACAAATTCCAAACTCCTTTTCCAACAAACAAACTCTTTTTATCGAACCCCTTTTTTTAAAACAATACATGTGATTTCTCAAAGTAATACCTCTTTCTAAGAAATCGCATAAGCCCTTTTTCAAAAATTCGTAAGCCTTTTCAAACTTCACGACGAAAGTGTGGCTGTTGACTTTTTAAAGAAGGCTTTAGATAATGTGCTCGTTTTAATTGGAGGTTGGAATTTCTTTTTTGGCAGCTTTCTTGAAACTGAGGCTGTCCACCAACTGCCTTTCAGCTTTTTATGCATTGAGCTCCTAATCCGCTGCTTCTGCTTCTGTTGCGTGAGCTCCTAATCCGCTGCTTCTGCTGCTTCTTGCTTCGTGCTTCCTAGACCTGAAGGCGGACTTTTCCTTCATTTTTTTAATGTGTTACTGCGGACTTTTCCTATTTTCTTTTTTAAATTGTGTTGCTGTCGCATCTGTCGACACAAACATTTTATGTTTTTTATATCAAAAAAATATTCAGTAGTAAAGTTATGTTTTTGTTTTAAAATATTAGATTAATTTTGTAATAAAGTTTTCAAATTTTAATTTGTCTATCCATAATTATCAAATAAATGAATGGTAAGTATTTTATTAAATATTTTAGAATATTCATAATAATATAAACAAATCAAAACTTGAGATCTATCTTCAAAATAATTATTATTATTTTCTTTTTTAATATCCTATCATGGAATAAATTTTTTGATGCTTATTATGCATTGATGTCCATAGGTATGTATCAATCATTTAACTTATATAATGGTGCTAGTGATGAGGCAAATAGTAGGGATATAACATCCCTAGAATATTATAAAATATTGTTAGTACTAGTCATAAGTAAATATTGTCATATATTTCAAAACTAATCATGCCCTTATGGATTAATTGAAAGAATGACATACAAACATGTGCCATATGGACACTAGTTACTATTTTTTTGACATGTGGTATTAATAAGTCAAATTATTGGTTAATGATATTGTAACAAAGTTTGTGAATCTCTATGTAAAAAGAGAGTATATCTATACGGTTAAGAATCTTCTTCCATGTTTTCTTAAATGTATAAATGTTGAACTTATAGGGGAAGTCTAATTTATAGACGAAATAGCCTATTTGAACGTAATTCACCAAAATATATAATTTCAAGATTTTTTTGTTGTTATTTAAAATACATTTTTCAATGCATATATGGATTCAACACCCTCAAAAACCCTAGTTCACTTGAATTATGCATATTAATCAATTCAAAATCACAATTCAAACTCAAGTTTTTAAAAAATGTCGTAAAAAAAGTCATTTCTTCTATAAGTTAGACTAAGGCTAACTTATATATTGATTTATTATTATTATTATCATTTATTATTTAAATAATTTATAATTTAATTATGTTTAATGACTTTTTTAATAACCATGAGATGGTAAGTGTTTTTGATGCTATTTATACATTCCAGTCATTTAATTTATATGGTTACTTTAGTTATAAAAAATCATTAATATATTAGTTAAATATATATACATTTAAAAAAACATGTAATAATTTTTTTAACCATGGAGACTATCTTCACTTTACCATACAATTTCTCAACCTCTAAATAAGCTTTGTGACAATCCCATGACCCAATTCCATGTCTTACTAATTCTACATACCCAAAAAAATTGCAATTTGTGTTTATATGGCAAACGTTTAATGACATTTTTTAATTAATCAATTTAATTAAGAAGGGGAAAATGGCATAAATGATTTGTAGATACATTTCAACTTTTATCTATGACTATTATTAAGAATATTCCAGAAAATTCTATGCAAACTAAATCCTTACCATCTACCTAATAATTAGCGTAGTCATATAAAACACTATATATATCCATCTCAACTCTTGATCTACCAAATGCAGAGAGAGATCAAATCTCTCAATATGCAAACTTCTTTTAAGTGCAAAAATTGAGAAAAGACTTGCACCTCAAGGGATATGATTCCTCTCATAACTTGGTAGATCCTTAGTTAATATAGATCCACGATGGTTCTTAATAACATTACTTATATTGTATAAATTTCAAATATTTGTATATAAAAGTATTCCCATTTACAAAATTTCCCTCGAATTAGGCTCTCTATTATTATTAATGTTATATTATTTATTATTTGAGCAAAGATCTAAATGTTTACAAACATTTACACCACTACTACATCACCTCCGTATTGAGCTATAGAGCACCTCTCAGACCAATTAAATGGTTTATAATTGAGGATAGGAATCAATTTATAATAAGTATTAAAATACTTATTTCATGATATGCCTCATTGTGCTAAAATTTAAAAAATTTTAAAATATATAACTAGATTAAAACTTTTATTATATTATTATTATAAAATAGTTAATATAAGTATTAACATGTATACATTCACAAAAACAAGGAACAAGATTTTTAACCATGGAGATTTACGCTCACATTACCATGGAGAATCTTAATTTGTATATATACTTTGTTATAATGTAATGGTAAAAGGCCATGGCTTATCAATACCATATATCCAAAAAAACATAACTCATTTCAAATGGCGCTCATTCATATGGCATTTGTTTATAATTAATCAATTTAATTAAAAGGTAAAAAAGAGTATAAATAAATTTTGGAGATAAATCTTGACCTTTGATTTGTGCATACTATCATGAATATTCTAGAATATTCCATGGAAATTAAATCCTTACCATCTAACTAATAATTATTGATAATTAAACATTAAAATTATGAAAGTCTTATTCTAAAATACACCTAGTTATCTATAATGTAATTATTAGTATTTAAATTAAAATTATCAAATTCAGATTTCAAAGTAGACATGACTCTCCATATAAATATTTGATATTTTAAATAAATAAAAATTTAAACTTCTTAAATAATATAACAAAAATTAATTAATAATTTAAATTTTGGTATTAATTTAAATTATTGTTTAAAACTAAAAATAGTCATATGTATGTGTATTATTTTAGATATTTACAAAGAATGTTGGCATCCTTTCTCTTAAATTCAATTATTGTAGGTGATATTTTGAATTAATATCGAGTATATCGTTATATTATATTTTAACTTTGTTTTTAAATGAATTTAAATCTTAAAAAATATCATTCATACATATATATAAACCAAAAAAAAAAGTGCATAGTTATTATAGTCAAAATATAATTATCTTATTATTTATAGTACAATACTTGTTAATATCAATATTTGACTATATTCGTGATAATGATAATTATGTCAATATTAAT